>JASANF010010032.1:0-10121 GCA_030248245.1 Trissonchulus sp. WLG1_4 | reverse complement strand
CCTTACTATTCTTCAACACAAGAAAGAAGCGAATCTGAACATAGCTGTGTTCGACCGCTTTCTGGGCGAAAGAAAAAAAAAAAAAGGTACTGGTGAAGTGAACGGACCTGAGGCGAGCTGCGGTATTGTGTGCTAGTTTTGGAATTGATTGTTTGTGTGATTATTTTGCTTGTTTTCTTTGCGGTAAATTTTTAAGTCGAGTGGTGTTTGTTTTATTAATTTAGTGACCAGAAAAAAGTAGTTAGGTGAACCCGTGACCAGACAGACACCCATCTGGAGTATTTCGCGGTTCAGAGGCATTAGCCTAGCCCCAGACTCGCATTGGCCCCTTTTGCGGCTTGCCTTTCTAAGCACTGCTCATTTCGACATCGTTCTTCGTAGTTAGGCAATTAGTATACGAGGCACCTTGGTAATAACCTACACCTTACTTACCTCACCTTACCTTACTTAGTTACAGTAAACCCCACATAATAAGGACTCCGAAAACCCCTACCCAAACCTAACACATACCTATTTCTCACTTATTCTTTCTTAGTATTCCTATTTTTCCCTTTTCTGGTTACAAATGTTTAATTTTTCATTCAATTTGTGATGTGACATTTTTATTAATGTGATGTTAGATTCGAATTAATGTATGTAGAAGGTGCTGGCACGATTATGGGCGTTGGTTCTTGTACTTGTGTTCCAAGGTCAATTACAGATAGACTCAAACACTCCAAAAACCATTTAATGAAGTCTTTAGTAGAAAAACAGCCCACTGGCTACTACACAAAAGTAATCAGATTCTTACAAAGAACACTCGTTACACTCGGTCCCCCTCCAGCAAAGGAAGGAACCGTACTCAAAAAATGCATAAGTACCACAAGTTGCAAATTCTTGGGCGTGAGAGTCCTGCAGACATATTACAGATTAAATCTAAATTTCATGGCGTGTGAGCCCGACAAAATACAGAACCAATGCAGTTTCGTGGGCGTGTTAGCCCGACAGACATGCAAAGTCAGTTTAAAATAGCTGTCAAAATAGGTCTACATTCACTTTCCTAGGTGCGGGCACCCTATGTTTTTAACTAACATATACTTAACATTATTACAATTACAACGTCACAAAACTTACACATGCATTGATGTTAATCTCATGGGTGAATACCCGACTGAGCTAGGCCTCGCTTGGCCAGACCCTTTTGATAGCTGTTAAAATACTGTCAAAAATCCGTTGACCACCAACATTCTTTAAATGTAGAGACAGTCCATGAATCGTCGTCTGAAAATTGATTGGATGGTTAAAGCCCAGTTCATAGTAGTCCGTAAGGGCTGTCCGTGTCCGTAAGGAATTAGCCAATCAAATTGCCTTTATAGTCACGTGTACGTGGGTGCACATAAAATTCCTCCACGCATAGTAAAATAATGAGAAATTTATCGTAATTTCAGCGCAACAGCTTGCTTTTTATGTGTGCAGAACGTTTTTATTAATTTTTCAAGACGTGTGTTTACACACTCGTCTGCTGCGCAGAAAAGGGGTTGGAGTTATTTTATATGCATACGCACTGTCCGTAGAGTGTCCGTAGCAGTATGAATTGATGCTGCTTACGGACACGGACACGGACAAATGTTACGGACAACCTTTCGGACATGGACAGCCCTCACGGACTACTATGAACCGGGCATAAACCATCCAATCAATTTTCAAACGACGATTCATGGACTGTCTCCACATTTAAACAATGTTTTAACCCATTTGATTCAGCACAATGTCGGGATATCATTTTATACGTTACATGTCAACCGGAAAGCGAGCTCGAACTGACAGGGATCCAAACATGGCTGAAGATATGTACACCGCTGGAGCAAATCCCCTTGACATCCTGGACATTGAAAAGTTCGAAACTGCATCGGCCCAGATAACTGACACTGACATTTCGCAAAATCACACCTACATGCTCTACATTGGCTTCGACGCTAAAGTCATCCGGAATGAAATTGCGATCAGCTATGCCAACAAAAAGCCATACATGGTGAAAGACCTGTACAGCTTGCTGGCTTATATCTGCACCCACGGCACCAACAGCTCGCGGGTCATCTCCAGAATTGGAGACGAGGGAAAGAAGCTGTTCACGGCTGCAGCTTACCGGATGAAACTGTGCAACAGTGCTGGCCATGCGTTGGCTACGAGTGAGACGATCATTTCTGACACTAACGTCAAGCAGAAAGCCTCAGCCACGAACCTTGCTCCCAAAGTTGTGACCCTAAATCGTGTGGGAGCCTCTTTCCCCTGGATCAACTCCAAGCTTCTACACGACAACCCTACCTGGATCAAAATCCCTGTGCCTTTTGACGTGTGTCCAGCTGGCCTTCAATTCACCGGAGCCCCGCCATCATCCCCCGAAACATCCCACTGGCTACTACACAAAAGTAATCAGATTCTTACAAAGAACATTCGTTACAATGTAATTCATTTTTATTTAATTGTGGTTTTCTAAAACTGACTGTCTTTTGATTTTTCATTGTGGCTTTTAAGAATCTTGACTGTTTTTTATGTTTTCTAAAATCCTTGACTGCTGTATTTAGTTTTAGCTCGCGCCCGAGGCTACAGCCGCCCCGCCCCAGTTGCCTGCCGGTCAACCGCCTGCCGAGCAAGCCAAGCCGCCTGCCAATCAACCGCCTGCCGACCAACCGCCTGGCGACCAACCGTCTGCCGACCAACCGCCTGCCGACCAACCGCCTGCCGACCAACCTCCTGCCGGCCTAGCCAAGCCGCCTGGCGACCAAGCCCCCTGCCGACCAAGGGTAAGTCGATGTCTAGCATTGAATATATTATATTACTACACTTAATCGCATAGCACTTTACAGTAGTATAGTACTGTGTAGTAATATATTTTGCTATGGTGTAGTAATATAGTAGTAAATATTGTATAGTAATGTTTCGCATAGTATCGTATACTATGTATTGTATACTTTTAAATTGAATATAAGTACGTATTATTTAGACGATACCTTACGTAAGTGGACCACGATTTTTTTTTCGATATTCGTAACTCAGTTACGCTTGCAACTCTGACTTAGTTCTTCCATGGCGCTCCTAGTGTGTATGCGTAGGTTTGTACCGGATGTTTTGGTACTAGTAATTTTAGTGCCCGTGTATTGTACTGTTATTATGGATCAGTACGATCGTAAGTTAGTATCAATTTGATGTGGTGGCGCATGTAACAACTACTATGATTACTCATCGCCTCCAGTTTTACTCATATGAGAATAGTAGCAGTCATTTCTGTAGTGAAGACAGTTTATGTGTTTTAAATAGGTCTGAAATTAAGACAACAGCAAAATTTTTAAGTGAGTGCTTTGATGGCCCTAACTGTGGGTTGCAGCCGCTAGGACATATGTTTCGAATTAGTCAAAACAGTACCTGTGTATTAAAAGCTGGTAGGCATAACGGAAAGTACATTTGTGGATTGGTGTAATTTTCATACAAAAGTATGCGAACAATTTACGCGTCGCACACCGATGGGAGGACAGGTTGAAATAATTCAAATTGACGAAAGCCTGTTTCGTGGTAGAGGAAAGTACAACCGAGGTCGACTGATGCGAGGTGATGAGGCTTGCAGAAATGAGCAGCTTGATGATGAAATTAGCGCTAAAGAAGAGATGGCGCAAAAGAAACAAAACTATGGAACAATGGCAGGGGGTCCTTGGATTTTTGGCATGGTGTGCGCTTCTGAAGGAAAAATGGAAAAAATTAGATTGTTTTATGTTAAAAAACGAAATCGAGAAACCTTACTACCATTAATTTTAGAAAATATTGCTGCAGAATCGACAGTGATGTCAGATGAGTGGGCTCCCTACAGCTATCTGGCAGAACATGGTGTTTTGCACAAGACCGTGAATCAATCTGAAAATTTTATTG
Source organism: Trissonchulus sp. WLG1_4 (assembly GCA_030248245.1). Lineage (NCBI taxonomy): Eukaryota > Metazoa > Nematoda > Enoplea > Enoplida > Ironidae > Trissonchulus > Trissonchulus sp. WLG1_4. The sequence continues at coordinate 6,221 of JASANF010010032.1, read as the reverse complement.
ATACAGTCACTGGCGCTTACACACAACTAATAGAATCAATATGGTCAAAGACCAATACTAAGCTGATGAAGCGTATCAAGGGAACCAGTGATGCTTTGTTTCCTTCATAATTAGCAGAAATTTGGTGGCGAAGCTTGAATTCAAGTGGAGATATTTTTTCAAATTCCTTGAAGGCAATTAAAGAAGTTTATGAAAATGATTGAATAAAATTGTCAATTTAGAATACTATATAATATAAATATAATACTGTTGGTTAACCACTTGTTAAAATAAAGGAATTTTCACTTACTCCAGTTTTATTTTCAATTAACCAATAAATGCATCACATTAATTAGAATTCAAGTGACTGTCAAGCAAAATTGCAAATACATTTCAGTTCAGTCCAGAAAACTCTATACTGTATGCATTTTGTCTTTAAATTGGTTATAATTTGGGTGAATCTGAGCAAGTCGTTTAGTTTCATCAGTAGAATGCTTCAAAAAATCAGTTCCATATTGCTCTAGTTTGATTCCAAGGTTTTCGAAATAGTCAGGAAGTGGCTTTGCCTAGCAAATCGCTTTACCGTCTTTCTGTTCTGACCCAATATTTTTTTGTAAGTTCTTCGTAAGTTGCTTTTATTGCAGCAGCTTTGTATTTTCTGAAAAATTTTCAAAATTTTCAAATTTAAGATATCTTCAAGAAGAATAAATTCAAAAATATAATCAATTATGTACTTGGCAAAGAATCAAAGCTTATCTTAAAAGATCTTTAACTATAAAAATAGTTTTTTTATTTTTTTAACATATTATTGTACTCACAAATAAATTTTGTATTGCACTTTTTAATATGTTTTTAACACTTTATATATGTTAACTTACTTAAAGTAATTTAACTTTTTATCACTTTTTTCCTACTATCCTCCTTTCTAAGATTTATATGTTAATTTACTTGAAGAATTTCAACTTTTTATCACTTTTTTCCTCAACAGCATAATTACTACCTTCCAACTGTTCGCGAAAATTCACGCATTTGTATGACAGATCCTTTTGTATGGCCCAAGAGTAGTTTTCCAATCTGCGCGCTAATGTCCAATTTCAAAACGTACGATGCTGCAGAAGTCTTCGTATCTGATTTTAACTGCTGCAGACTATCAAATAGTGCTACTTTCCTGTTAGTCATTGCTGTTTGAATACCATGCGCTTTTTCCACGAATATTTTTGAAATTTTTCTCATTTTCTGATCAAACTTAGGGAAAGTTGATGCAACGCCGATTTAGTAATATATCTTAGCAAGTGCAATAAGGCGAATAAACGACAAATGAAGTCATTATATTTTCTTCAGTAATTTTTTTGTTTTTTGACAGACTGTCAATTTTCTTGTCGGCTAGTTCCTCTTTGATAATGTCCATTGCCTCGTCGTACAAGCTATCGAGCTGCATTTGAAAACTCAAACTCCACTATACTTACTACTATACTGGCATGAAATAATTCAAAATTTGTGTAAGCGGCTCCATCAAACTTTGCACTGGGTAGTTTGCTACTTCTTTCTCGTGCATTCTTTGTTCACTCCTGTGTAAAGATGCTACTTCAGGAGTTGCAATAAAAAAGCCTGCTCCACATTGCAGTTGGGTCTTCATCTTCGACAATGAAATGGTAAAACGCATCTGGTTGAAAAATAAAATAACACAGCCCAGAACTGTCATAATATCTTTCTGAAGAGGCTGTTGTCACCTTATCTCCTTTTCCTCCCCAACACTTGCTCAAAAAATAGTGCACGCTCCTTTTTTTTACCATTTTAAGATATTATCCAGTACTATTCTTTTCCCTCCTCAGCAGCTAGCAAACCATAGCCTATGTTGGCAATATGGTGTTGCTGTATTCCTGCAATAGTATTTTTTATGCAATTCGTAAGTCCACCATATGTCTTTTTTTAAATTTCTAGGTAAACTGGGTCGATCAAAGCTGTGTACGCAGCCGTCTTTCCGAGTTTAGATTCCATTATTAAAGTAGTAAACATGTTTACTTCACCCCGTTGTTCAGGCGTTAGCTAAACAAGCACGTTTTGCGAGTAAGGTTAAACTTTTTAGATAGACTGCGCTGCGAGTTGTTTGCAGTGCTGAGGATATTCTTCGAATATAAAACGCGGCACTTAAAAGTTTTCGAAGCGAGCATATTTAAAAAAACTTGCCCAGTACTGTCCGTGTTAAACTTAACTTGGCCAACAGTGTCATCAGTAATAACGAAAAATGTCTCCATCAGAAAAAATTATGGAGGGTCAGTTTTGCTTAAATCTTGATTAACGACATAAGAGATGCAACGTAATCAACGGGAAAAGCTTAAGTTCGAAATTGATCTTTGTATTGCACGATTCGAAAGTTTAAGTTCGAATTGATCTTTGTATGCATTGCATCTTTACGAGTTACAGCTCACATTTTACAGCAGCTAAACAACGCACCCGTTCATTGTGTGCTAGTCACCTGATGTGCGCCAGGCCAGCTCAGCTATTGTTTTGTAGCGAACGGCGTCCATACTCCATAGATGGACTCCGTAACCGCCACTGAGCCGACGTTACCATGTCCTCTAGACTAATTCAAAATTTCTTACTTCCGACGCACTAATGAACCTTTCACGAAACATAGCTGCGACAGGTTTCGTTAAATTACTGTTTTCTGCAAGCAAAAGTTGTTAGCACTGACAGACGTAAATGAGAGCACTGAGCAGGCAGTTAATCTTACGTACACACACGCTCTAGACACACACGCTCACACAAACAGTGTTAATTGCTGACCTAGCAGTAGTTTAACACTAGAATATGTGCATTTGTGTGCTCTTGACGCACACGTTTGCACTATAGTATATACGCGGCGGCTGAGGCCGCCGCGCAAAAACAGATTAATTTTGTACCTGTAACTTGAGATACCTAACGGGACCAAAAAATACTACGCGAAAAAATTTTCCATTCATCGGCGTACGACGAGCTTCAGCCAAAGCAAAAAGCTTTGCCTAACCATATGCCCTAAGCCTTAGCCTAAACTTCCTAAACTCAGCCTAAGCCTAAACCTAAGCCTAATCCTTTACCTTAGCCTAAATCTAGCCTAAGGCTAAACTTAGCCTGTCTAACCCTTAGTCTAAGCCCTAAGCCCCTTAGTCTAAGTTAAGCCCTAAGCCTAAGCCTAAACCTAAACCTTAAGCCTTAAGCATAACCATAACCTTTATGAGCCCTAAGCATAACCTAAGCCTAAGCCTAAACTAAGCCAAAGCCAAGCTTGTGCCTAAGCCAAAGCCAAAGCCTAAGTGTAAGCATAAGCCTAAGCCTATAATTGAGATCTAAGCCAAAGCCAAGGCCTAAATCTAAGCTCAATCTCGGTGGCCACTTCCTAAATTCTTTATTTTAATTGTCCTATGCCTCTTATATTCTCTTCCGGGATCACTCACTATAAGACATTAGGAATGACATATCGCATCACTGTGATTGACAAACAATATATTTTGAAAAACAAAACAGTGTAACTGTCACAACTGTCACAACTGTCACAGGAGTTTACAAAGGCCTCTGGATCACTCACTATAAGAAATAACAGACGTTTACAGTTTTGTAAAGAGGGGAGATGAAGACTCTGGCCAAGTAGGCCAACACTCTGTCAGAATCTTTTTAGGTATCCGCACTAAAAAACTACTGCCACCCGAGCTTCACAACGCCATGAACTTCAACTTAGCATTGCCTTATGACTTACACGACTTCATAAAGCCAGTGACGCAGAAGGCAGTTTAACAAGCCCAATCTGCGGCAAAATATTCAGTAAGTATGAAGCAAGAATTTTTAAGTAAACTGGCCACAGGTCAGTTAAAACCTGTTGTGCAGCTAAACATTTTTCAGAATTAACCTTTCGCCTCGCCGTGTCGAGGTAAGCACAGTTTATGCACCCAGCCATTTACATTTACTGTGATATGTGCGTAATTAGCATAAATTGACATTTGTAAAAGCTTTTATTCAGCACAAGTTTCAACACTGTATAGTGTATACTGTAGGTATTACACAGTCGATGTCATTTCTATGAAAGCCAATCAGCTGTTTGCAAAAATTTTGTGGAGCACTTCATGCATACGACATGTTTTGGTCTGCGCAGCCAAGTATCGCAAGTACTTGTCACTAATTCCTAATTGCTGCCATCGACATTGGGATTGGATCACAAAGCAGAGAGCAGACAATAGTAATGTGACAGCAGCCGTCTTTCACTGCAACATGAGCTAAACAAACGTACACAAAATACTATGCTGGCCAATACTGCTGCAAAAGTTTGCTGCAGACGCGCAGCTACTCTAAAGGTGAAGACATATGCGTAAAGAAATTTGAGCTTTTGCTTCCATTTGATAGTCATAGAAAATGTGGAATATTGTAATGATTCATTTTGTGTTTGTGTACTGTATGATAGGCCCTAATTTGTTAACTGTTTTCTCCTGTTTTTTATGCTTTGTACGATGTTTTACAAAATAAACTGTTTAGCACACGCGTGTAATATCATGTTGTTTTAACGTGAGTTGATTTGGGCCCGATTTATCGAAGCAAAATGTTCGTCGTTGCCATTAACGATGAGTTTTGAGCATTGAGCAGCAGCCAGCAACATAAAAAAAGTTGTGAAAGCTCGTCATGTGCTCAATTGTATGTGATCATAACGAGGCTACAGATGCGATTTTTGAAAATTCAACATTTTCAACAGCAAACATGTGGAATGAGGAACATTGTGCCTTGAATGATCAGATCGTGGTTCTGACTGGTAAAGCGGTACTCACTGCGTCACTAAGTATTCCACGAAACTTATTCAAACTACAAAATCCACTTCTAGGCTTTGGAGCTACCGAGAGTGGTTAGTGTTGTTACCTACAATTGCAACAGCAAAATCTGGTAATTCGTAATGAATTACCAAATGAAACCCCGAGATAAAAAAATACGTTATAATTTCAATACGACAAAACTAATTTCAGGCACCAAGAGTACAGCGAGTAGTCGCAAAAAACCTGTTATCTCAGCAATTTCTGGCCAGACTTATGCAACTAATGGCGAGAGAAGCTAAGAGCACTACCAGACAAAAAGTTTAATCATAAACGACATACATGACAATCAGAATCAAAACAAACATACATTACATGAGTACTCACGCTAAACAAAATATCACATGGAATCATAAATTGAGAAGCAACAAACATTACATCATACCTGTCTTGAAATAACAGTGCAATAACTAACGACAATAACTAAGTGCACGCTGCTAGATTCACAGCGTGCAGTATAATCTAGTTATTGCACTGCTGTAGGTGTGCAACTTAGTTTATTGCACTGTTATTTCAAAACAGTTATAACATAAGGACATTATAATACTTGTCGCGTGTACTCAGAAATCATTTGCACTGGCACGTGAAGCCCGCGTGCATAAACTCGTGCGCTGCGCGCACTCGTTCATGCACTTGGAGCTTCACGTAGCAGTGCGTATAAATTACTGAGTGCACTCTACATCGTGCTATAACCTACACTTGTACATGAGTACTCACGCTAAACAAAATATCACATGGAATCATAAATTGAGAAGCAACAAACATTACATCATACCTGTCTTGAAATAACAGTGCAATAACTAACGACAATAACTAAGTGCACGCTGCTAGATTCACAGCGTGCAGTATAATCTAGTTATTGCACTGCTGTAGGTGTGCAACTTAGTTTATTGCACTGTTATTTCAAAACAGTTATAACATAAGGACATTATAATACTTGTCGCGTGTACTCAGAAATCATTTGCACTGGCACGTGAAGCCCGCGTGCATAAACTCGTGCGCTGCGCGCACTCGTTCATGCACTTGGAGCTTCACGTAGCAGTGCGTATAAATTACTGAGTGCACTCTACATCGTGCTATAACCTACACTTATTACGCCTTTGTCACTTTCTGTATCCACAGTTCCTTGTCCAACTTGGTGGTAGGAAACTTTTTCACAGCTCCACAAGTTGCACACTTTACCCGCAGACACTTTTGTTTGCCCTTTTTGCTGGCTCGCGTTCGCATGCGAAACTTGAGCGGCGTTCGACAGGCTTTGCAAACGGTGCGGCTAAAGTTAGGATGAAGTCGCACTTGTCCTTTTCGCACAACTCCGCTCATTACTTGTCCATAGAAACTGCACAAACGGTCAAAGCCTGTATCTAGCATAAGCTTGGCCGCCTGGTATAAATAGCTGATTCGATGGTGATTGGC
>JASANF010010030.1:0-21197 GCA_030248245.1 Trissonchulus sp. WLG1_4 | reverse complement strand
GGGAAGACGGCCTAATAAGGGACAGTCCCTAATAAGGGACACTCCAACTTTCTCGTGATTGCCTAAATTATAGGCTTAATTTTAATTGGAAATTGAGTCGTCACGTGATAGCCCACGTTTCGCTCTATCGATTGGCATCACGTTTCATGTGATAACTGACTTCCAATCAAAATTAGGGTATCGTTTTCACATTTCGTCATAATAATTGAAAATGTATGGTCAGACAGTTGATTGTAGCATGAAAGTTTATCACGCTTGCCTGACGCGAAAGTTGCATTATTTGCAATAAATGTGGTATCGTTCGAAAGCTTAACTTCTGCTGCGTCGCCTCGCATCAAGATTTTTTCAAAGTTGTTAAAAAACCAGCACGTAGTTTGAGTTTACAGTTTGACCTTTGTGTTTTTTACCTTACCCATTTAAGGAACACCGCATGCCCTATTAAGGGACACCGATGCCGATTTAGGGACAGGTCAAACTAAATTAAATAAGGGACGATTTACATTTATTTAACAGCCTATTTAGTGTACTAATTGAAGAAAAAGTGAGGTAAGACTGTTCATGTACAAACACAATCATTTTGGGTTTTGTGATTTATAATATGAAGTTACTTCTTTTTAAAGTCTGACATTTTGATCGCTATTGGTGTACCGGTCCCTTCATTTTATGCTTCGGAGTTTCTATTTTCGCAAGAAAATTGTCAAAATTTCTAAAGAATGAGTACCTACAGTTCAGTTAATACATGTTTTTTTGCGATTGTTGCATTATTCGATTTTAGCCCAGTGCCAAAGGTAGATATCAGTGATGTGGATCGGATCGGATCGGTCCGAAATTTTGATGCCAATCCGATCCGCATGCTTGATTGGCGATTCGATCCGATCCGATCCGATCCAGGCCCGGATCGGCCGATCCGATCCGATCCCACCGATTCGATCCGATTCAAAATTGCGTAACCTCGATGAAAGCTAAAAAATTTAATTTTTTGTAGAAATATTGTTAAGTGTAACTTTTTACATATAAAACTTTTTTTATATATATTGCAATAAAAATTTAATGAGTTTGTATATAGATGATAAGATGACATTTTTGCAATGAGAGCTAATTAGACAATTCCACGACCAAAATTTTTGATTATTTGGAAATGGAACTGTCTTGAAAGTTTTGGGCCACTACCGCAGGTCGTGGATAACAACGGGTTGGGTTGGGTTGGACCGGAAAATTTGAGCCGTAGGTCAACCCTTGGGTACCCACTACCCACGTTAGGCTGCGCGGGTCGCTGCATTTTGTCAAACCGTCGAATTCAGAAAACTTTTTCACGTATTCAATCCAATCTGGGTACATAAATTTGGGTACCATGCGGTTAAAGTAGGTAGCACTGTGAACAATGTACAGCTGTACACTGTGTAAATTGTGCAGGGGTATCAGCTAAAAACGATCGATCATCAGGTATATACGGTATCTTTGAATGTGGTGGGTCAAGTTGGTCGTGGGTCGACTTTGACGGCGCGAGTTGGATCTTGGATCGTGAGTTACTAGAGATCGGCCGCTGAGGCAAGTGTCGGCCCCGGGCCGGCCCGGGGCCGCAGCCATTTCCACCGGGCAGGCCCCGGGCCGGCCCCGGGCCCGGCCCGGGCCCCGGCATCGGCCCGCGGCCCGCCGCCCGGCCCCGGGCCGCGTGGCAGCGGGCCGGCCACGGGCCGGCCCGGGGCCGCTGAAGTCGGCCCGGGGCCGGCCCGGTCGGCCCGGTCAGCAGGGTCGGCCGGGCAGCCCGGTCGGCCCAGTGAGCCGGGTGAGCCCCAGCCGGCCCGCTGTTTGCCGGGAATCGGCCCGGGACAGGCACAGTCGGCCCAGTGGGCCCTGGTTCGCTTGATCAGTAATAAAGACTGCTAAAGTCCAAGGACGACTGTAGCTCACTAATAGTTTACATCCAACTGTAACGTTTTGCATTACAAACACAAAACTGCCCTTTAAAGTGGCAGTGTTATTCCCAAGCTGTCGCTTGGATAGCGATAGCCCGAGCTCTCTCGGACTCGCTCACCCTGCCTGCATGGCCAATAGAGTAAGGGGATGAATTGACGGACATTGAACGGAAAGCTGAAATACTGAAACTCGTATACAGTTTTGATGTACGGTGGAGTGCGGGCCACCAAATGAGATGAGTGAACTGTCTCAGCTTAGGCGTTTACAGGAGAAGTCAACTGCGCTAATCCTCATTTTGTTTTAGCACCCTCGAGGGAAATTATAAACTTAAGCCTGGGATACATAGGTATCATTAACCGCCCCGTTGGTTCTAAGTTTCCCACTCGCGGCACTTGCTTTTTAATTCATTCATATTAAACTGAAGACAAAGATCGCCAAGTTGTTTCCCGTGAAGACCAGTTGCTTGTACGGGGTTTTTGTTCCCGGCATCCATTTGTTCTGTGTCTAATTTCATTTGATTGGTTCGAGGCTGAGGCGCCCCCCCGCGGCCCGGTCGGCCGGGGGGGGGGGGTCGGCCCGGTTGGCCCGGTCGGCCGGGGTGGCCCGGTCGGCCCGGTCGGCCCGGTGGGCCCGGGGGCGGCGGGGTCCGAGGCGGCCCCGGGCCGGTGGGGGGCGGCGGGGGGGGGGGGTGCCGGGCCGGGCCGGGGCCGGGCCGTCTGGCTGGGCGTCGGCCCGGGGCCGGCCCGGGGCCGGCCCGGCCCGGTCGGCCCGGTAAGCCAGGGGGGGGCCGCCGGCCCCGGCCGATCTCTATGAGTTACCCCAAGTGTCAAACCGCGTGTTTGATTGGGTCGCGGGTCGAAAATTTTGATACGCGTCGATTCTGTCTGTAACGAATAGTGCCCAACTCTTGTGTTAATGAAAACAATGTTGTGTAGATTTAGTATGTATGTGTCTTCTCAACTTCAATGATCAGAAACATTTTCCCACTGATGTATGCATAAAATGTACGCTTCCGCTGTTATAAAGCCAATATTTTGATAATTCGAGTAGTAGTTATAGGTACGTGTGGTGTTGATCGCTCAAAAAGTTTTTGAAATTGTCGAATTTTTGTCAAATTACAAATTTTGTGGTCAAAATTTATACTACCGATCCGGATCGCCGACCCGAAATTTTGAAGCCGATCCGATCCGGCGATCCGATCCGGCAAATTCAGCGATCCGATCCGATCCGATACAACCCCCGGATCGTCGATCCGATCCGATCCGGCGATCCGGATCCACATCACTACACTATATATTGCGGTCCTTGTTTAAATAACGTCAAAAGTTTCCGTTTGATGCTCGTGTAACAGTAAGGTCGATTTATAGCTATGCACTTCTGGGCCGACAATGGGACAGACGGACAAATAGATGTCTGTGACTCTGTGCAAACTGAACGGCCTCAGGGAAAAACTAATTTTTTTCGATATTGTGGAATTATTATTGTAAAATTTTTGGCCATTATTACGCACTTTCTTGCGTAAATTTTCAACGTTTTTACCTGTAAGGGCAAAACCCAGCCCGCAGCCAGGAGCCGGACGGCCCTGGTCGAGGTCCCAGTCTGGCCATGCCTGGGTGATCCTTAACCCCACATGGGCCAATCCGGGGTCATGTGGCTCTTAAAATCATAAGTTCTCTAGAGGGTAAAAATGAGTCGTCGAAAGTGAGATTTTGATGTATCCAGAGGTAATTTCTGGTCCTGATCTGAATCTGTGGTGATTTTGTCTAACGATTCCTTAACGATTGGCAACCTGTCGACGCCCGGCGATTTTTTTCACTTTCACTTGTCAAACATACTCAAAAGTGCAGTTTGTAAACTCTTAATAAAGTGTGGTCTTAGTTAATTACTCGGTTGAATTAAATTTGGTCTTGCAAATTCAACTAATAGACAAGTTTGTCCCTTGTTTTGTCTCAAAAATGTGTCCCTTGTTCGATACGCTGTGTCCCGCATTGGGACTTGCCCTGTTCCTAATTTAGTATCTTCAGGGAAGAAGAAGGCTGGGTTTACAATTTCCATAGCTGGAGAAAAATTTCATGCCTCAAACCTTCTTTAAATGACTGTATTTATAGCTAACACACTGACAATTTCGATACTTTTTTCTAGAAGTTGTTTCGTTCAGTAATTATGTTTTTATGAATGAAAGTTTTTTATTTCATGCAATTTTACATTTACCTGTCCCTTATTAGGCCGTCTTACCCTACATATGGGGATGTTTTACTGTTAACTGCTAACTGATTCATTTTCAGTTAAAGTTAAGCAGTTACAGTTAACTGATAACTGAACTGCTCTGATTTTGAAAAGCAGTTAAAAACCGATAACTTAACTGCACAATTCCTAAAAGCAGTTAACTTAACTGTAACTGAACTGCTTCGGTTGTAAAAGACTGATTGAAATCAGTTAACTGATATTCTTTTTCAGTTACATGCCATACCTGAAAATCATTTTCAGTTATGCGTCAACACATGCCTAAAATCCTTTGTGGCGTTCTGCTTGTTTACTTTTTGCAATGGATTTTCAAATTTTTGTCTCTGTAGAATTGTCGCTAAAAGCATTGAAAGGACAAAACGCCAATTAAATGAATGATCAGACTTGAATTACCAGTTTAGAACCACTTAAGGTTCTGCCTGTTATTTTATTTGATTCATTGTTTTCTGTTTTATTCTATTCTGGGCATTGCTTTGCACCCATTCTTCCAAGAGTTCATGTCATTTACAGTTGCAACTTGGCAGTTGTTACAGAGGTTTAGAGTTTTCGTTTTGAAATCAGTGTTTGATCCCATGTTGACAAGAGGTTTTTTGTTTTGAGTAGATTCAAATATTAGTAATTAAATAGTTACGAATTAGAAGTTAATTTTAGTTCTAATTTAGTAGAAACTACGTGAAAACTTTAGCAAATATCGGGATTAGCGGAAAAATAAACCAGCATTTTTAAAGAAATAACTGAAAATATTTTCAGTTAAAGTTATCAGTTACAGTTAACTTAACTGTAACTGAACTGATTAAAATTTTACAAAATTAACTGATAACTGAATTATCTAATTTTAACCTAATCAGTTAACTGAATAACTGAACTGATTAAGATTTCGACTGATTAACTGAAAACATCCCTAACTACATAGCTGCCAAATTTTGTTTTACCTTCATAATTATTCTTATTTACGAGTACTGTAGTATGTACGTAAATTAATTTGCTCATTTACAGACTGATTACGTACACAATTAAAATGTGATAACATAACTATAGCACTAGTATCTGGAAAATTTATAAGTGTGTAGTAGATGTTTTTTTACAATAACTATGCTTAAATGTCACAAAATCGAATATTACAGTAGTTAGATTTTTAGAACTGATATTTCTATCGAAACTACAAATTTCACAGAACAAACTTGATATTCTATAACTCAAAGAAAAACAACAGCTGTTTGCTTCACCCAGAGACATAATATTTTATAAACATTTTGCCAAGTTGCTTCATGAACTAGAAAATATGGTAACCTATTATTCTTTATTCTTTTATACTTAATGCAAAAATATTTTGAGCTACTTTCAGGGTTACCTTTTATAAAGTTACCGTAACGACTACAAATCAATGAGCTATTGTAGGCTTGGATTAGGAGTACTGTAATTACGTACATTATTTTGCATAATTGGACATATTATCTGCGTGACAACATTGATGTATCACTAGTAATTGGAAAATATATCAAAATAGTGGATATTTTCTGCCTCAAAATAGTTGTGCTGGTTTGTCACAAACACAAATCGAATATCATTATTTTTAATTACTCTCATTTGAAAGAACTGCTATTTCTGATCGAAACTGAAATTTCCACAGAACTGACTTGATATTGTATAACTGAAACAAAAACAACAGCTGTTCGCTTCAAACCAAAGTATTTAATTGTGTGGACTTTTGCCAAGTTGGCTTGATACCTTGAAAACATGTTAACCTTTTGTATACCTATAACCTTTGTTAACCTTTTTTGTTTTTGTTAACCTTCTATATACTTAAACAAACTAATTTAAGCTCCACCCGAGCTACTTCTCGAGTCTATTACAAGGCCAAGTTGCTTACGAGGCCAATGAAAAAATAGGCTTAAGGCCTATTCCTTCACTGGATTAAACGGACTGAACTTATTTTAAGTCCGACGTTTGGGGATGGCAAATCGGGTTAAACGGACCAAACGACTTAAAATAAGTCAGCGGCTTAATTGTAGTCTGACCCCAATCCAAAAGTACCACTGGACTAAACGGCTTTAACATACACGCTTAACATTAGCGTGCATAGCTAAATCGGTTTAGTCCTATTAATGAGCAGCGCAGTAAAAGTTAAGTCCGTTTAATCTGTTTTGGAACCGCATTTACAAACTTAATTTTTCAACCCTGTAGTCCGATTGAAGTTAACCGGTAAAATAAAGGACCCACAGATACAATGTTTTTGCAAAATACTAAACTTTTAAACATGACCTGTTTTCACGGGCTGTTTCATAAGTTAATATTAACTAAATGAGATTAATTAGATTAACTTCCTAACTGAATATAGGATTAACTTATATTTATAAAATTTTGCACCTAGGTGTAAATGTTACGTTTTAGTCGTGCTACAGTGCTAGCCTAAGTATCGTAAAACTTTAGTAAATCCTTTGTTGAATTATCCGGAAGTTAGTCTACACACACAGTTAATATAATCCAGTCAATATACAGCTACCCATTACCCAATTATTTCAGTAAAATTAAAAGCAAAGAAAAATGAAAACTTTTGGTGAAAAAGCAAATGAAAGAAAAATCAAAGAAAAAGAAAGAAAATTTGGACGACCGGTTGACTAGCTGTCAACAGGTTAACTAACTTAAAATTAATTGCTGGCTAATTTTCCTAGGCGCATATTGATAAATACATATATGCATACATTTACACGCACACATGTGTAGCACGTACACTTTCTACATACATATGTGTAGCTGTCTGTTCTTAAATAAGGGGACGGGTGAACTTTTGGTCCACCAAAATGTGATACTTGACCTAACAGGCATCCATCAACTTTTTTAAACCGAAAGAAAAACAAAATGGAAGAAAAAGCAAAAAAAAATTGAAGAAATTTGGAAAAAAAAGAAAAAGAATTTTCCTGAAATAATTTGGCAGCTGTAATTTATTTATAAAAGCATATTATTGTTCTATAAAACTGAAATTAATAGTCGTTAATAGTAAATAAAGTTCAAATTAAAATTGAAACTTATTATATTTTAACTTTCGTACGTACATACACCCGCATGAAAGTTGGCACAGCGACTAGTCATGCTGAAGAACTTTCATGCGTGTTTGAGCTCATTTGCATATTGCTCTATCTAATTTGCATACGACTTTTTAAGCACTGTGCATGGATAATCAGTCTGTCTGCTCTTTTGCCTCTTGCTTCTTGTGCTCCTGCTTATCTCGTCACACATAGCGTTTTACATGGAACGAACAGCACACGAAGATTGGCACAACGAAGAATCGTTTTGGCTAATTATCTGTTTACCCTCTATTATTGCCTGTGGCATTAGTGCATTACATATTCATACACAAATTATCTCATTTCAGATTTCTTGGAATTGCGTTAGGGCAAAACAACAATAAGGAAACCTGCAAAATTCTAGGCACGAAGGTAGTTTTGTCAGCGTTTGACGCAATTAAGACTTTCACAAAGTCTCAATGTGATAGGTAAGCTTTGTTATAAGTTCATGCGTTCTTTTTAGTCATTAGTGATTTCATGTTTTCATCAGAATTTATTGGAAAGTTGATAAAAAACATTGCAACACTACACGGGTCTGAGACATTTTGTGTGCTGAGAGTAAAAGAAACCACTCAAACATTTCCATTGTAGCCCATGCGTGCAAAATGCTCGGAATTGGTTGACACAATGAGGCACAGAATAATTGCAAAATAAGAGAGAATCAAGCGTTTGTGACATTTAGAAAATCACGAAAATGGATTTTAACCAAAGAAATGTTTTTGTTAAACACCACCTGCGAGGCACAGGTATAAAAGCGTAAGAAAATTGATCCACAGTTAGCTTCTTTTGAAAACCTGCCAGAGTACTTTTCTAGTCAGGTTTTTCTATTGGTATTTTCTTCAAAAAGCTTTGCTACACTTTTGGTACGTTAATACTGAGGGCCAATTCCTAAAATGGACTTAACGGATTAGACTTAATTAAATCCGGAATTTAGGAATTGGATTTCGGATTTATCGGATTCAAAGTTTCAGACGGACTAAACGGACTTATTTTAGTCTGATCCAATTCCTAAAATACCACCGGATTTAAGTTTTTAATCCGTTTCAATTCCTAAAATACTTTCGGATTAAACGTGCTGCTGGACTTAATTAAGTCCGCTGAGCAAAAATCCAATTCCAAAAATGGATTTATTTAAATCCGTTTAATATTCGGATTTAAAACTACATGCAAATTGTAGCATTTTAAATCCGCGTAACGTTACGCGGATTTAATGGATTTAAAGGCAGGGTGCGTCTCACTTATTTGCTTATAACTTTAGACTACCTTAACCGATTTGGACGATCAATATGTCAAATGAAAGCGCATAAATTGGGCTTTTCAACTGCATAAGTTTTGACATTTTATTTTTTAGTTATACTCTAAATATTGGTTATTATTAAGCAAAAACACACACACTCGCTACTTCTGAATTCAGTATTTTTCCATTTTCAAAGAGTTTGGTGGTTTTTGATGCCTATTACAAGTACGCAACATCAAAAAATTATAAATTAGATTTAACCGTTAACTACAAAGGCTTTTCGAAACGCCATTTTTTATACGATTTTGTGAATTGTTGCGTCCAAACTCCCGCTAAAAAACCTATAATTCTTACCTTTGTGTGTTCCATGTGGTACACATACACACATATGCACAAATCCTCATGCTCCCTTATGCGTTCACATATGCAGACTAATATTCACATATGCAACAAACAGGCTCCAAAAATCACGTGCTTTTATTCAATTTTTAAATTACCCAATCACAGTCGTCACGCGCTGAAAATCAATATGAGAAATTTACCAATCACAGCAGATTACGTCATGTTCAGAAAAGCAGCTTATATTTCATTGGTCATTGACAAAGCACGTGCTTATTCGAAGTGACACGTGCCATAATGTTTGTCCAATACGATTTCACTCGACCACTCGCCTTCTAGTTTCGAATTTGCGCGCGCGCGTGTGCCCAATTTTTTTGAACAATTATTTTGTTTTTTTTTTTTTTTTTTTGTTTTTTTTTGTTTTTTTTTTTTTTTTTTTTTTTTTTTTTTTTGTTTTTTTTTTGGAGAACAATTAACCTAGACTGCCAGGTGTTATAATCTATCATTAAAATGTCTTAAAACTTTAAGACAGTGAGGAGTGCAAGCACAACAATTGAAAAACTAAAATTTTCACGTTGGATAAAATTAATTTTTAATCTTTAATCGGACTAATAGCAAGTCGTTTATTCCTAAAATACAAGATTTAAAGTGTTTGTAATGTTTGTGAAGGATTAAGAAATGGAATAAAATATGGTGATATAAATGTGATACCAGGATCAGAATTATAAAAACTTGCTACTAGTGAAAGAATAGCGGGTTGTGTGGTATTAATCCATCGTAATTTGTGTCTTTTTCAACATATTTTGCGGAAAAATTTTAGTTTTTCAATTGTTGTGCTCAGCACTCAACTCAACTGTCTTAAAAGTTTATAAAGACATTTTAATGCATAGATTATAACACCCTGGCAGTCTAGTGGTTTAGATTTTTGCTTCCCACCCTACTGATCACAGGTCGAATCCCACTTTAGAAATTTTGAAAATTTTTTCCCCTGTAAACGCAATTGATACTCTTTTTAAGATGCTTTAAACAAAATGCAGTTGAACCACTAGTTTTATACACTATTTATTAGGGTCGATTCATACTTACAGCCGTATAGGTATATGTCTGTTTAGCCAACCAAATTCTGCAATAATCACGCCACAATTTGATCTTAAACACTATTAATTTTGACGTCTGAACGGATAAATGGCTGTCAGTATGAATCGAGCCTAAGGGGCAACGATCTGCTATTTCTGAAAGAAACATTTTAGGACCAGTTAACTGATTGACACAGTTGACAGTTACGAGGAGTCCATGTCAGTTCAAAAAATTTAATCATAAAAAAATTTAAGCAAAAAAGAAGAAAATGCTGTATCTTTCCAACTGCATTTAACCAAAAATTGCACATACAATTTTGAAAACATTTAAAAACACTATAATTAAGACTATTAATTGTTCAAAAAAAATTGGGCACACGCGCGCGCGCAAATTCGAAACTAGAAGGCGAGTGGTCGAGTGAAATCGTATTGGACAAACATTATGGCACGTGTCACTTTGAATAAGCACGTGCTTTGTCAATGACCAATGAAATATAAGCTGCTTTTCTGAACATGACGTAATCTGCTGTGATTGGTAAATTTCTCATATTGATTTTCAGCGCGTGACGACTGGGATTGGGTAATTTAAAAATTGAATAAAAGCACGTGATTTTTGGAGCCTGTTTGTTGCATATGTGAATATTAGTCTGCATATGTGAACGCATAAGGGAGCATGAGGATTTGTGCATATGTGTGTATGTGTACCACATGGAACACACAAAGGTAAGAATTATAGGTTTTTTAGCGGGAGTTTGGAAGCAACAATTCACAAAATCGTATAAAAAATGGCGTTTCGAAAAGCCTTTGTAGTTAACGGTTAAATCTAATTTATAATTTTTGATGTTGCGTACTTGTAATAGGCATCAAAAACCACCAAACTCTGAAAATAGAAAAATACTGAATTCAGAAGTAGCGAGTGTGTGTGTTTTTGCTTAATAATAACCAATATTTAGAGTATAACTAAAATAATAAAATGTCAAAACTTATGCAGTTGAAAAGCCCAATTTATGCGCTTTCATTTGACATATTGATCGTCCAAATCGGTTAAGGTAGTCTAAAGTTATAAGCAAATAAGTGAGACGCACCCTGCCTTTAAATCCATTAAATCCGCGTAACGTTACGCGGATTTAAAATGCTACAATTTGCATGTAGTTTTAAATCCGAATATTAAACGGATTTAAATAAATCCATTTTTGGAATTGGATTTTTGCTCAGCGGACTTAATTAAGTCCAGCAGCACGTTTAATCCGAAAGTATTTTAGGAATTGAAACGGATTAAAAACTTAAATCCGGTGGTATTTTAGGAATTGGATCAGACTAAAATAAGTCCGTTTAGTCCGTCTGAAACTTTGAATCCGATAAATCCGAAATCCAATTCCTAAATTCCGGATTTAATTAAGTCTAATCCGTTAAGTCCATTTTAGGAATTGGCCCTCAGTATTAACGTACCAAAAGTGTAGCAAAGCTTTTTGAAGAAAATACCAATAGAAAAACCTGACTAGAAAAGTACTCTGGCAGGTTTTCAAAAGAAGCTAACTGTGGATCAATTTTCTTACGCTTTTATACCTGTGCCTCGCAGGTGGTGTTTAACAAAAACATTTCTTTGGTTAAAATCCATTTTCGTGATTTTCTAAATGTCACAAACGCTTGATTCTCTCTTATTTTGCAATTATTCTGTGCCTCATTGTGTCAACCAATTCCGAGCATTTTGCACGCATGGGCTACAATGGAAATGTTTGAGTGGTTTCTTTTACTCTCAGCACACAAAATGTCTCAGACCCGTGTAGTGTTGCAATGTTTTTTATCAACTTTCCAATAAATTCTGATGAAAACATGAAATCACTAATGACTAAAAAGAACGCATGAACTTATAACAAAGCTTACCTATCACATTGAGACTTTGTGAAAGTCTTAATTGCGTCAAACGCTGACAAAACTACCTTCGTGCCTAGAATTTTGCAGGTTTCCTTATTGTTGTTTTGCCCTAACGCAATTCCAAGAAATCTGAAATGAGATAATTTGTGTATGAATATGTAATGCACTAATGCCACAGGCAATAATAGAGGGTAAACAGATAATTAGCCAAAACGATTCTTCGTTGTGCCAATCTTCGTGTGCTGTTCGTTCCATGTAAAACGCTATGTGTGACGAGATAAGCAG
Source organism: Trissonchulus sp. WLG1_4 (assembly GCA_030248245.1). Lineage (NCBI taxonomy): Eukaryota > Metazoa > Nematoda > Enoplea > Enoplida > Ironidae > Trissonchulus > Trissonchulus sp. WLG1_4. Next base: position 9,159 of record JASANF010010030.1, on the reverse strand, counting down.
GAGCACAAGAAGCAAGAGGCAAAAGAGCAGACAGACTGATTATCCATGCACAGTGCTTAAAAAGTCGTATGCAAATTAGATAGAGCAATATGCAAATGAGCTCAAACACGCATGAAAGTTCTTCAGCATGACTAGTCGCTGTGCCAACTTTCATGCGGGTGTATGTACGTACGAAAGTTAAAATATAATAAGTTTCAATTTTAATTTGAACTTTATTTACTATTAACGACTATTAATTTCAGTTTTATAGAACAATAATATGCTTTTATAAATAAATTACAGCTGCCAAATTATTTCAGGAAAATTCTTTTTCTTTTTTTTCCAAATTTCTTCAATTTTTTTTTGCTTTTTCTTCCATTTTGTTTTTCTTTCGGTTTAAAAAAAAGTTGATGGATGCCTGTTAGGTCAAGTATCACATTTTGGTGGACCAAAAGTTCACCCGTCCCCTTATTTAAGAACAGACAGCTACACATATGTATGTAGAAAGTGTACGTGCTACACATGTGTGCGTGTAAATGTATGCATATATGTATTTATCAATATGCGCCTAGGAAAATTAGCCAGCAATTAATTTTAAGTTAGTTAACCTGTTGACAGCTAGTCAACCGGTCGTCCAAATTTTCTTTCTTTTTCTTTGATTTTTCTTTCATTTGCTTTTTCACCAAAAGTTTTCATTTTTCTTTGCTTTTAATTTTACTGAAATAATTGGGTAATGGGTAGCTGTATATTGACTGGATTATATTAACTGTGTGTGTAGACTAACTTCCGGATAATTCAACAAAGGATTGACTAAAGTTTTACGATACTTAGGCTAGCACTGTAGCACGACTAAAACGTAACATTTACACCTAGGTGCAAAATTTTATAAATATAAGTTAATCCTATATTCAGTTAGGAAGTTAATCTAATTAATCTCATTTAGTTAATATTAACTTATGAAACAGCCCGTGAAAACAGGTCATGTTTAAAAGTTTAGTATTTTGCAAAAACATTGTATCTGTGGGTCCTTTATTTTACCGGTTAACTTCAATCGGACTACAGGGTTGAAAAATTAAGTTTGTAAATGCGGTTCCAAAACAGATTAAACGGACTTAACTTTTACTGCGCTGCTCATTAATAGGACTAAACCGATTTAGCTATGCACGCTAATGTTAAGCGTGTATGTTAAAGCCGTTTAGTCCAGTGGTACTTTTGGATTGGGGTCAGACTACAATTAAGCCGCTGACTTATTTTAAGTCGTTTGGTCCGTTTAACCCGATTTGCCATTCCTAAACCTCGGACTAAAATAAGTTCAGTCCGTTTAATCCAGTGAAGGAATAGGCCTTAAGCCTATTTTTTCATTGGCCTCGTAAGCAACTTGGCCTTGTAATAGACTCGAAGTAGTAGCTCGGGTGGAGCTTAAATTAGTTTGTTTAAGTATATAGAAGGTTAACAAAAACAAAAAAGGTTAACAAAGGTTATAGGTATACAAAAGGTTAACATGTTTTCAAGGTATCAAGCCAACTTGGCAAAAGTCCACACAATTAAATACTTTGGTTTGAAGCGAACAGCTGTTGTTTTTGTTTCAGTTATACAATATCAAGTCAGTTCTGTGGAAATTTCAGTTTCGATCAGAAATAGCAGTTCTTTCAAATGAGAGTAATTAAAATAATGATATTCGATTTGTGTTTGTGACAAACCAGCACAACTATTTTGAGGCAGAAAATATCCACTATTTTGATATATTTTCCAATTACTAGTGATACATCAATGTTGTCACGCACTAATATGTCCAATTATGCAAAATAATGTACGTAACTACAGTACTCCTAATCCAAGCCTACAATAGCTCATTGATTTGTAGTCGTTACGGTAGCTTTACAAAAGGGAACCCTGAAAGTAGCTCAAAATATTTTCACTGAGTATAAAAGAATAAAGAATAATAGGTTAACTTATTTTCAAGTTCATGAAGCAACTTGGCAAAATGTCCACACAATTAACGTCTCTGGGTGAAGCAAACAGCTGTTGTTTTTCTTTGAGTTATAGAATATCAAGTTTGTTCTGTGAAAATTGTAGTTTCGATAGAAATATCAGTTCTAAAAATCTAACTACTGTAATATTCGATTTTGTGACATTTAAGCATAGTTATTGTAAAAAAACATCTACTACACACTTATAAATTTTCCAGATACTAGTGCTATAGTTATGTTATCACATTTTAATTGTGTACGTAATCAGTCTGTAAATGAGCAAATTAATTTACGTACATACTACAGTACTCGTAAATAAGAATAATTATGAAGGTAACAAAATTTGGCAGCTATGTAGTTAGGGATGTTTTCAGTTAATCAGTCGAAATCTTAATCAGTTCAGTTATTCAGTTAACTGATTAGGTTAAAATTAGATAATTCAGTTATCAGTTAATTTTGTAAAATTTTAATCAGTTCAGTTACAGTTAAGTTAACTGTAACTGATAACTTTAACTGAAAATATTTTCAGTTATTTCTTTAAAAATGCTGGTTTATTTTTCCGCTAATCCCGATATTTGCTAAAGTTTTCACGTAGTTTCTACTAAATTAGAACTAAAATTAACTTCTAATTCGTAACTATTTAATTACTAATATTTGAATCTACTCAAAACAAAAAACCTCTTGTCAACATGGGATCAAACACTGATTTCAAAACGAAAACTCTAAACCTCTGTAACAACTGCCAAGTTGCAACTGTAAATGACATGAACTCTTGGAAGAATGGGTGCAAAGCAATGCCCAGAATAGAATAAAACAGAAAACAATGAATCAAATAAAATAACAGGCAGAACCTTAAGTGGTTCTAAACTGGAAATTCAAGTCTGATCATTCATTTAATTGGCGTTTTGTCCTTTCAATGCTTTTAGCGACAATTCTACAGAGACAAAAATTTGAAAATCATTGCAAAAAGTAAACAAGCAGAACGCCACAAAGGATTTTATGCATGTTTCGACGCATAACTGAAAATGATTTTCAGTTATTGCATGTAACTGAAAAGAATATCAGTTAACTGATTTCAATCAGTCTTTTACAACCGAAGCAGTTCAGTTACAGTTAAGTTAACTGCTTTTAGGAATTGTGCAGTTAAGTTATCGGTTTTTAACTGCTTTTCAAAATCAGAGCAGTTCAGTTATCAGTTAACTGTAACTGCTTAACTTTAACTGAAAATGAATCAGTTAGCAGTTAACTGAAAACATCCCTATATGTAGGGTAAGACGGCCTAATAAGGGACAGGTAAATGTAAATTTGCATGAAATGAAAAACTTTCATTCATAAAAACATAATTACTGAACGAAACAACTTCTAGTAAAAAGTATCGAAATTGTCAGTGTGTTAGCTATAAATACAGTCATTTGCAGAAGGTTTGAGGCACTAAATTTTTCTCAGCTATGGAAATTGTAAACCCAGCCTTCTTCTTCCTGAATATACTAAATTAGGAACAGGGGCAGTCCCAATGCGGGACACAGCGTATCGAACAAGGGACACATTTTTGAGACAAAACAAGGGACAAACTTGTCTATTAGTTGAATTTGCAAGACCAAATTTAATTCAACCGAGTAATTAACTAAGACCACACTTTATTAAGAGTTTACAAACTGCACTTTTGAGTATGTTTGACAAGTGAAAGTGAAAAAAATCGCCGGGCGTCGACAGGTTGCCAATCGTTAAGGAATCGTTAGACAAAATCACCACAGATTCGAGATCAGGACCAGAAATTACCTCTGGATACATCAAAATCTCACTTTCGACGACTCATTTTTACCCTCTAGAGAACTTATGATTTTAAGAGCCACATGACCCCGGATTGGCCCATGTGGGGTTAAGGATCACCCAGGCATGGCCAGACTGGGACCTCGACCAGGGCCGTCCGGCTCCTGGCTGCGGGCTGGGTTTTGCCCTTACAGGTAAAAACGTTGAAAATTTACGCAAGAAAGTGCGTAATAATGGCCAAAAATTTTACAATAATAATTCCACAATATCGAAAAAAATTAGTTTTTCCCTGAGGCCGTTCAGTTTGCACAGAGTCACAGACATCTATTTGTCCGTCTGTCCCATTGTCCGTCCAGAAGTGCATAGCTATAAATCGACCTTACTGTTACACGAGCATCAAACGGAAACTTTTGACGTTATTTAAACAAGGACCGCAATATCTACTAGTGTAGTGATGTGGATCGGATCGCCGGATCGGATCGGATCGACGATCCGGGGGTCGGATCGGATCGGATCGGATCGCTGAATTTGCCGGATCGGATCGCCGGATCGGATCGGCTTCAAAATTTCGGGTCGGCGATCCGGATCGGTAGTATAAATTTTGACCACAAAATTTGTAATTTGACAAAAATTCGACAATTTCAAAAACTTTTTGAGCGATCAATCAAACGCACACGTACCTATAACTACTACTCGAATTATCAAAATATTGGCTTTATAACAGCGGAAGCGTACATTTTATGCATACATCAGTGGGAAAATGTTTCTGATCATTGAAGTTGAGAAGACACATACATACTAAATCTACACAACATTGTTTTCATTAACACAAGAGTTGGGCACTATTCGTTACAGACAGAATCGACGCGTATCAAAATTTTCGACCCGCGACCCAATCAAACACGCGGTTTGACACTTGGGGGTAACTCATAGAGATCGGCCGGGGCCGGTGGCGGGCCGCGGGCCGACCGGGCCGACCGGGCCGGGCCGGCCCCGGGCCGGCCCCGGGCCGACGCTCAGTCAGACGGCCCGGCCCCGGCCCGGCCCGGCAGCACTGCGGCCCGCGGCCCGCCACCGGCCCGGGGCCGCGTGGCAGCGGGCCGGCCCCGGGCCGACCGGGCCGACCGGGCCGACCGGGCCGACCGGGCCGACCGGGCCAACCGGGCCGACCGGGCCGACCGGGCCGACCGGGCCGCGGGGTGGAGCTTCAGCCTCGAACCAATCAAATGAAATTATACATATAGAATGGACGTCGCAAACAAACCCCCGTAGAGCAACTGGTCTTCACGGCAACTAGCGAGCTTTGTCTTCAGTTTAATATGAATGTATTTAAAAGCAAGTGCTGTGAGCGGGAACTAAGACCAACGGCGGGTGGACTATACTTATGTATCCCAGGCTTAAGTTTATAATTTGACTCAAGTGCGCTGCAACAATGTGAGGATTAGTGCAGTTGAAGGTTTTTGTAAACGCCTAAGCTGAGACAGTTTATTGATTTATTTGGTGGGGTGCACCCCACCTACATCAAAACTGATACGAGTTTCAGTATTTTAGCTTTCCGTTCAGCGTCTGCTATTCATTAATTTATTCTACTAGCTATGTAGAGTGTAAGGTCCGAGAGCTCGCGCTATCTTATCAAAACAACAGCTGGGGAATAACACTGCTACTTTAAGGGGCAGCTTTGTGTTTGTAATGCAAAACGTTACAGTTGTATGTAAATTATTAGTGAGCTACAGTCGTCCTTGGACTTTAGCAGTCTTTATTACTGATCAAGCGAACCAGGGCCCACCGGGCCGACCGTGCCGGTCCCGGGCCGATTCCCGGCAAACAGCGGGCCGGCTGGGGCTGACCGGGCCGACCGGGCCGACCGGGCCGCCGGGCCGACCTGGCCGACCGGGCCGACCGGGCCGGCCCCGGGCCGACTGCAACGGCCCCGGGCCGGCCCGTGGCCGGCCCGCTGCCACGCGGCCCGGGGCCGGTGGCGGGCCGCGGGCCGATGCCGGGCCCGGGCCGGGCCCGGGCCGGCCCCGGGCCGGCCCGGTGAAAATGGCTGCGGCCCCGGGCCGGCCCGGGGCCGACACTTGGCTTAGCGGCCGATCTCTAGTAACTCACGATCCAAGATCCAACTCGCGCCGTCAAAGTCGACCCACGACCAACTTGACCCACCATTTTTAAATACCGTATATACCTGATGATCGATCGTTTTTAGCTGATACCCCTGCACAATTTGCACAGTGTACAGCTGTACATTGTTCACAGTGCTACCTATTTTAACCGCATGGTACCCAAATTTATGCACCCAGATTGGATTAAATACGTGAAAAAGTTTTCTGAATTTGACAGTTTGACAAAATGCAGCGACCCGCGCAGCCTAACGTGGGTAGTGGGTACCCAAGGGTTGACCTACGGCTCAAATTTTCCGGTCCAACCCAACCCAACCCGTTGTTATCCACGACCTGCGGTAGTGGCCCAAAACTTTCAAGACAGTTCCATTTCCAAATAATCAAAAATTTTGGTCGTGGGATTGTCTAATTAGCTCTCATTGCAAAAATGTCATCTTATCATCTATATACAAACTCATTAAGTTTTTATAGCAATATATATAAAAAGTTTTATATGTAAAAAGTTACACTTAACAATATTTCTACAAAAAAATGAGATTTTTTAGCTTTCATCGAGGTTACGCAATTTTGAATCGGATCGAATCGGTGGATCGGATCGGATCGGCCGATCCGGGCCTGGATCGGATCGGATCGGATCGAATCGCCAATCAAGCATGCGGATCGGATTGGCATCAAAATTTCGGACCGATCCGATCCGATCCACATCACTAATATCTACCTTTGGCACTGGGCTAAAATCAAATAATGCAACAATCGCAAAAAAACATGTATTAACTGAACTGTAGGTACTCATTCTTTAGAAATTTTGACAATTTTCTTGCGAAAATAGAAACTCCGAAGCATAAAATGAAGGGACCGGTACACCAATAGCGATCAAAATGTCAGACTTTAAAAAGAAGTAACTTCATATTATAAATCACAAAACCCAAAATGATTGTGTTTGTACATGAACAGTCTTACCTCACTTTTTCTTCAATTAGTACACTAAATAGGCTGTTAAATAAATGTAAATCGTCCCTTATTTAATTTAGTTTGACCTGTCCCTAAATCGGCATCGGTGTCCCTTAATAGGGCATGCGGTGTTCCTTAAATGGGTAAGGTAAAAAACACAAAGGTCAAACTGTAAACTCAAACTACGTGCTGGTTTTTTAACAACTTTGAAAAAATCTTGATGCGAGGCGACGCAGCAGAAGTTAAGCTTTCGAACGATACCAAATTTATTGCAAATAATGCAACTTTCGCGTCAGGCAAGCGTGATAAACTTTCATGCTACAATCAACTGTCTGACCATACATTTTCAATTATTATGACGAAATGTGAAAACGATACCCTAATTTTGATTGGAAGTCAGTTATCACATGAAACGTGATGCCAATCGATAGAGCGAAACGTGGGCTATCACGTGACGACTCAATTTCCAATTAAAATTAAGCCTATAATTTAGGCAATCACGAGAAAGTTGGAGTGTCCCTTATTAGGGACTGTCCCTTATTAGGCCGTCTTCCCCTAGTTTCTTTTTCCTGTTGTGCCACAGCACAACAGATTTTTATCAATTTTGATTCTGGACAATAACACTGAGCATGTGTTCATCATGATTAGGTTCAGTATTAAATTACAAGTGCTAGTGAAAACACATTTACTTTGGGTGCAAAACCATTCAAAATTATGGAAGGCAAAAAAGTGACAGGGATGGAATCGAACCTCCTGTCACCAGATTTTAACTCAAACGCACTACCGTTTAAGCCAACCAGCTCTCAAATGTGTTGGACTATGTTACATAGGTGTTATGTGTTATCAATAAAACTTGAGGTATCTTAGATTTTATTATTTCCGTTTGAGAATTTGTGTGATCAATCATTATTACTGAACAAACATTGTAAAATTAAACGCAAAAGAATTAAAAAATTATTTTATTGCAACAAAATAAAAGTTTTACATATATGTTAACCTTAACATTGGACGAAAAATTCAAATTGAGCACCAGATTTAATGCAGATAGACTGTTGTTAAAAATTTTTATCTGGCGTCTATCCTAGCCGAAATAGCTCAGTTGGGAGAGTGTTAGACTAAAGATCTAAATGTCCTTGGGTCGATCCCGGGTTTTGGTCGCATTTTTTTAAATCAAATTGCTGTTTTTTAATAAATTATTTTGACAATTATTAAAGTTAAAAGTTGTCTAGTTCACATAATATGTAACTCATTTATTTTATTTATAGATTTAATAATTAAATATGTATGTTTATTAACATATATACTACGAAAGTAAAATTTCCACCACGAATGGTCGTTATATACTATTTTTCTTTCTCAGCAGACGCACTTGTGTTGCTTTGATTGCATTTATTGTACCAAACCTGTGTCCATGATTTACATATTTCACTAAATTTTTTTTCTTATACCAAACAACTTAAGTTTGAGTTGCAAGATTTTATACAGTATCTGAAGGCGATAATAGCCATTTTAGACACCAGCGTCAGGACAGCTTACCGCATAACGAGATCCGCTGCACAACAGGATTTAACTGACCTCTGGTCAGTTTACTTGAAAAAGAATGCTTGACTTTTACTGAAGCTTTTGCCGCAGATTGGGCTTGTTTACACAGAAGCTTACCGACAATGACTTTGTACATACATATCAAACGTTATATATTGGGTTTGGACACCATGACATTATAATTATATGAATTGATCCGTTTTGAAGCACATTAAAAAATTCCGTGAAATTTAAAATCAACTTGACTTTAAGGTCAGATTTGACAAAATCCGCCAACACCCACACAAGCATTGCCGTAGAGCTTTGGCGAGTAGATTTTTTAAGCAACAACATGAACGATATAGTTGTCAGAAGCTGGCTGCTGCAGCTAGTACATAGTATCAGCGCTTTATCTATCGTGTGTCAATGATACAATACCAACAGGGAATAGTTTAATAATTTTTGAAACCGTTCTGGTGATATATTTTCCAAAACAAATACAAAGCACAAAACTCAAATATTACAGTTTGTTTAGACAAAACGGCGATAAATTGTTGCCATTTGAAACCCCGGTTTGTTGGGGTTTTTTTGTAAACTTTTTGTTATTGTTTTGTAAACTGTTTGTTCTTATACTAGGACACTAAAAAGATGCAAACATTTTGTGTTTAAAAGGATCAGTGGGAATTGTATAGTCAGTCAGGTCACGCCCTGGCTTATAACTACCAGATAGCGCAAAAAAGTTAAACTTTAACTTTAACTAAAATTAAAATAGTTAAGGGTCATACTTTAACTTTAATTTTAACTACAAAACAAAAAAGTTAAAAGTCTTACTTTAACTGTAACTTCAC
>JASANF010010029.1:0-35911 GCA_030248245.1 Trissonchulus sp. WLG1_4 | reverse complement strand
TTTCCGGCTGAACGGGCATACGGCTGTAAGTATGAATCGACCCTTACTCTGCACGTACCTGTATTACATTCAACGCCTGCTGTTTTGCCACGGTTATCCGTCCGACCGTCGTAGGTTGGGATCGACTTATGTTGTTTCCGAGCATCTCTGTTGTCGAGATGATGGTAAAAAAGTCTCTGTTTCAGAAAGCTAGCCCAGATGAAACGGCTGCAGCGGGAACTGGAATTTGTGGACGTCAGCTTGAACAACATTATGGCTGTGGTCGGTCTAGCTAGACTGTGCATTTTTTCATGTTTTGTTTTTTTTGCATTTTGCATTTTTTCTGAGTACACTTGCCCTTGCTTGATTTTTTACTCTGTCTGTTGGCTAAAACCACAAGGGGTATGCCCTTATTTGGGGTGAAATTAAAGGGTTGGCCAGCCCCAGGACCCAACTGGGGGGGAGCATAGTACGGGGTCGGTGGGGCGCATTACCCCCCCCCCCGTTCTGCCCGGCTTCTTATGTGTCTATTTATTTTTCAGGACAGCGGGGCCAACAACGACTCAGTGGAGTCTGGCTCTGAGAGTGGGGGCGGGGGGGCCGACAGCGAGTCAGAGGCCAGACGGCGGCCCAAAAAGAAGAAGGGGGGCCGAGGCCGCGTGGGACCAGACACCGTGGAGCCAATGGCCCGGTGCCGCAGTCGTCGACCGGTGACGAAGATAGACTACTCGTTCAAAGAGTTCGATGAAGCCATTGAGGAGGCTGTCGATAATATGGACACCAATGCAACTTCTTATGCCAGTAGGGAGTGTCTTTTTTGGGTTTTTGGGTTTATTGGTCGTGAAAAATTTAGGCTAGTATGACCTCAATCAAACAAATGTAACTGAGTCACAATTTTTTTATCAATTTTGTTTTCGCACATAAGTCACTGTAGTTGCTGTTCTGTCTTCATGATTTCTATAATTATTTGACAGACCGGCCGGCAATTGCTTTTGTAATTGCTTAAGGCCGGCTCGTACTTGAAAATTTTCTAAGCTACACTTAGCTATAATTTCGTCTTCGTGCGTATAATTAGCTGTAATTTCGTTTGTATAAAAAATAGTCGGTGCAGTTTTTTGGTAACTGCTTAGGGACTAAAGGACAAGGACCAATACAGCAAGTCACAAGGTTAAGGACAAATGAACTTTAGTCATTAGTCTTTTTTGTTTTTTTTAGAACCGGTGAGTCGTCCGTCGGGCTACGGGACGGGACGGGGCAAGGCCATGGCCAATATTCTGGAGGCCACCGAGCGAGCTGAGGCCGAGGCTGAGGCCAAGAAAGGCGGCGGGGGAGCCAACAGCGCACAGCAGTCCTCGGAGGACAGTCAGCCTGCGTCCGATCAGGTAGGGCTTTCGGAGCTAGCCTAGTCCGACTGAATGACGTAGTCAGATTCCCTTTAATAATATGTGCAAAACGTTTGGCCAAGCCATGGTCATTGTAGTGAGTGTCTTTTAGCAATAATTTTTGAACTAGGATTTTCGCACTGGGGGCGAAAAACTGCTTTTTCCGATGAAATTAAGCGATTTTTACGAACAGTTGTCGTACAAAATTTTGGGGGGTCCTCTGCGGCCGAATTTTGGGGACTATTCCCCGTGATCGACAGAAAATACCCTAAATTTTGCAAAATGATGTGAAATTTTTGCAAAAAAGTGCCTTTTTTAAATTTTGCCCAAATTTTCGGGACCCTCCCCCGGCCCCTCGATTTTGGAGGGGGGGTCCACCTTCATCCCCCCTCATTCATGTATGTTAGGGTGAGCTTCTGCTGGCAGTGATTGTCATAATATTTTCAGAAAAAGGCGAGTGGGGACGAAGCAGAAAATGACGAGGAGGAAGAGGACGAGGACGAACCCGTTAGGCCAAGCCTGGCCCGGCCCCCGGCCTCCCATATGGCCAGCCAGTCGGCCACCGGCCACAACAGTCCGGCCTCCGGGCCACCGGCCAAGGCCAAAAAGCACAAACACCGTCTGACAGACTTGGACGTGGAAAATTTCACCGAGTCCGACACGGACGAATATAAGGCCACGAGGTGGGATTGGGTTTCGGTGCTGGGGGGTATTGGCTGGTGTTAAAATGCTGCCTAGCATAAAAATGTATGCTAGGGGGATGTGGGAGACCCCCCAAAAATCGAGATGCCGGTAGATAAATCGAGATCCCGAAATTTGAATATAATTAGTAAAAAATGGCACTTTTTCGAGAATTTTACAAACTTCAGCCAAATTGGGGTTATTTTTGGCCAATCAGGGGGAAAGGAATTTCCAGAATTTGACCGGAGAGGCTTTCCAAAATTTTGACTCCGTTACATGACATGTATGCAGTGCTTAGGTACAATGTTCCATTGAAATGGAATTAGATGAGAGACATTTTAGATTACTGTAGTGTAACTATACTATACAATACTAAGGGCGGCGGCTGAGGTCGCGCTAGAGTATCGGCCCATTGCTGGGGGAAGATGGGGAAGATAGTAACCCCGTGTTTTTGAGATATATCAAGGGTTGGATGAAGGTAGGAGCCATTGCTAGTGGTTAGTGCTAGATTTTTTGAAGTTGGTGAACTAAAAAAAATTGGCCTTTGACTATTACAAATATATAATTGTACAATAAAATGAGGTCCGTTGTAAATCGTAAATATACTAAATAATAGACTGTTTGTTAACCACCTGAGTTTGCTATATGGCAATAAGTGTTACTAACGACTGGCAAATCATTGAATGATTTTTGGTGGTGGCATGGGTGTTATTTGAAATTTGAGCCCACAGCTTATTAGGACTGATTCATACGTACAGCCGCATGTTTATTGTCCGTATAGCCGGCAAAATTACGAAATAATCACGCCACTAATAGTGTCACACACAAACATATCTTGTGCTGAGTGTGTGTGTGTGTGTTGCAGCGAAGAGTCCAGCTATAACGACTATCCTTCGGGCAGCGAGTGGACGGAGGAGAAACGACAGAGAGCGGCCGAACTCAGACGGAGAAGACAGTCCGACGAAGAGTGTACGCAATAACTCGGTTTCTTACGAATTTCGTAGTCGTAGTGTAACTCATTGTAGTTGAAGCTGTATAGGCCTGTGGAGTATGGCGTCACTCGTCAGTAAACTGTGGCTAACTGTAGAGTTAGCCACAGTCATGGTGGTAATAACGTTTTCCTGTTCCTTACGTGTCCAAAGTCCTTTTTGACAAATTGGTAAAGAAATTAGAATGTGACTGCGAGAGTAAAGAACGAGCAAAGTGACTGTGTGCTTTTGCTGGACTTTGATGTGTACTCTTGGGGGACTGTGGCGTGTAGTCTTGCTGAACTGTGGCGTGTACTCTTGCTGGACTGTGGCGTGTACTCTTGGGGGACTGTGGCGTGTACTCTTGGGGGACTGTGGCGTGTACTCTTGTTAAACTGGAGGTGTGAACTCTTGTTAGACCTAGACTGTGGCGTGTACTCTTGCTGGACTGTGGCGTGCGCTCTTGGTGGACTGGAGGTGTTTTTTGTTTCAGTTGTGGTGAGCGGGAGTGAGTCAGAGGAGTCGGAGTCGGACTGGGGACGAGAGAATATCCGCAGAGGACGCAGTAAACCCTCCAGAAGCTATCGGTATGGTCATATGACTCAGTCGGTTGGTTTGGAAAGTCCTTTTTCTTTTCTTTCCTCTTTCTATTTCTTATTTTTTTTGTCAACCAAAGGGCTTGGGGCGGGGGTTTCTCTTGTGAGATGGTTATGTGAATAGTTTTCGCGTAACAACTAATGTTTCAGTGGCGGATCTAGGAATTTTTCATGGGGGAGGGGGCTCGGACCCCGATAGGCCCCCTGACTATTTTGTCGAAATGAGCTAACATGCACTTAATTGGTATTTTAACGCAAACAACGACACATATTAGCATTTTTCGGTCAAAAACAATGCTTATTTTCCACCACAGCAGCATCGAACGTAAAATTGGAGCTCAAAGAACCGAAAATTACAAAAAGGTGCGCCGGCAAGGGCCAGAAGCTAGCCAATCTGCAAATTTTTCGTCATTTTTCTGACATTAAATTTTGTAATTTACTAAAAATGTCATTATTAGACATTAGACATTTTATTATCGTCATAGTTATGAACCGGCGGCTCTTTAGGTTGACGGTAACAACGAGTAAATAGACAAACAATAAAATTTAAAATTTTGCACTAAATCAGCAAATGGTTGTTACTATGTATGTAACTTAAAAAGTCTTGTTTTGTTTTCCAATCCATTTCAGTTTTATTTTCTGCAATTTTATTGTGCAATTATTGTAACAACAAAACTGCTAAAACGATGCTACAGTGTATTACGCAATTACAATTTAACTAGGTTTATGAACATGCACATGCAAAATAAAAGCAAGGAACATTAAGCCAAAAACTTGAAGGGGTCTGGGGGCGGCAGCCCCCATAAAAAAATAGGGAAATTTTTTATTTTTACTTCAAATGTGGTCAACTGGAGACGTATTGGAAATTTTTTCCGGCCGGACCATAAAAACCAAAGGAGAGATCCTTATGTAAAATTTCAGTCCGAAAAAATTGGGGTGGGGGGGAAAGTCCACCGCCCCGGCTACGCCCCTGCTTAGCAGTGTATTAAGCATACGACAGGCTACAAGGGCCTAAATAGGCTCCAAAGCAACATGGAGAGGGGGCCTGTCTAGTCTACGACAGGCTACAAGGGCCTAAATAGGCCCCAAAGCAACATGGAGAGGGGGCCTATCTAGTCTACGACAGGCTACAAGGGCCTAAATAGGCCCCAAAGCAACATGGAGAGGGGGCCTATCTAGTCTACGACAGGCTGCAAGGGCCTAAATAGGCCCCGCTCAAAGCAACATGGAGAGGGGGCCTATCTAGTGTACGACAGGCTACAAGGGCCTAAATAGGCCCCAAAGCAACATGGAAAGCGACCTACACGTATGCCCAAGTCGGAGGCCTCGGGCCGATAGGCCCCCGACTCGATAGGCCCCTCGACCCAATGGGGTGGGCTCGAGCCCCCCTCCCCCCGCCCTCCCCCCCCCCCCCCCAAATCCGCCTATACAATGCTATGTAATGTTTTAACAATAAATTATATAAATTTTATTCTTATTCAGTTATATTCAATTCAATTATATTCAATTTATAAATTTACATAAACTATAAAATGAAGTCACATTACTTTCACTCTTACATTTTAGTCCACAATGTAACAGTCTAACGGCACAAGCCGTCTTTGAAAACAAGTAGACTTGTGGTGCCCACTCAGCATCTACGTGGACATACAGCAGGGATATAAGATAGCAAGAGTACATAATAATAATAACGAGAACATAGCAAGAGTACATATGGACGAGAAGATAGCGAGAGTACGTAATAGGGACGAGAAGATAGCAAGAGTACATAATAGGGATGAGAAGATAGCGAGAGTACGTAATAGCAAGAGTACATAATAGGAAGAGTATGACACTCTTCCTATTATGCCTACGGGCGTGCGTCCAATGCGCAGCGCGAAATAGCCCGTGTATGTACGGTTTTGAGGGGGGGGGGTACCCCCCCTCAACTGAAGACCCCGTACTCAACTGAGGGGGGGGGGGTACCCCCCCCTCAACTCAGTACCCCGTCTTCTGTTGAGGGGGGGGTACCCCCCTCATTTCAAGACACTGACAAGGACTTTTGTTGATGTGCTGAAATGAGGGGGGGGGGTACCCCCCCTCAACTGAAGACGGGGTACTGAACTGAGGGGGGGGGGGGTAGCGCAAAGACTTTGTCAGTGTCTTGAAATGAGGGGGGGTACCCCCCCTTCAACTGAAGACGGGGTACTGAGTTGAGGGGGAGGTACCCTCCCCTCAGTTGAGCACGGGGTATCGAACTGAGTAGGGGGTACCCCCCCCCACCTCAGTTGAGTACGGGGTCTTCAGTTGAGGGGGGGGTACCCCCCTCACCCCCCCCTCAAAACCGTACATAAACGGGCTATTTCGCGCTGCGCATTGGACGCACGCCCGTAGGCATAATAGGAAGAGTGTCATACTCTTCCTATTATGTACTCTTGGTAATAGGGACGAGAAGATAGCAAGAGTACATAAGATGGACGAATATGTCAGTTTTTTAGGATGTACACAGTCTTTTTTTACAGAGAAGAATCATCAGAGTCCAGCTCAGATTCAGATCCAGAATATATGGCAGCGTCGAAGAGAAAAAAGAAAGGGGGCCGCAGGCAGGCGTCGGCGGGTGGACGGAAAAAGGGGGGCAGACGGAGACGAAAACGACGACGCTACAGTTCGGACACGGAAGATTCGGAGGACAGACGGGCCAAACGGCGCAAAAAGGCAGCACAAGTTTTGGCCAAGCGGGCCGCACAGATACAGCAGGAGGCTGAGGCCGGCCTGGCCAGGTTAGACAGCACAACTTAGTATGAAGTATGACAGGCCTGTTAGGTATATAGGTACTTAAGGGGACTTTAGTGACAGCTCTGTGTTGTCTTAGTAGCTGCGATGGTAGAGCGCTGGTCTGCAAATTCGTTCAGAGATGAATGATGTGAATCTTATTTATAAATTCATCTAGTGTGAAAAAGCCTTCTAGTCCATTTCATATTTTACTAGTATCGCAAAAGTTGAACAGACAAAACAGAAAAGGTGAGATTTCCTTACGAAAAGAACAAAAATTCAGCCATCAAGAGTACAGCGTGCAGTTACTAGAATAAAGCAACCTGTTTTTTCTCAGTGTCATTGTTTGGACCAGACTTGAGTAATATACTTGTTGATAATTCTTCCAGACGCACTCGCGGTCGTCGAGTCAACTATCGGGAGCTGGAGGGGGCAAACGAGGAGGAGGACGAAGACGAGGAGGGGGGCTCTGGTGCGGGGGCCACCAAGGGTGACAAGTCCGGTGACGCAGACACTACTAAGACCATGGTCCCCTCCAAGACGGATGCTATTCGACGGAAACTCAGGGAAACCATGGGGGGCGCCGCGGAGAAAGGGGGGTCGGCGCCGGATCACTCGGACGATGGGGGGGACGACTCGTCGGACGCGTCAGCCTACCAACCGTCGGACGAGGAAGCCCGAGAGAAGAGACGCAGGCGGCAGCGTAGGAGGGGTGAGGGGGGCAGTGACGAGGAGGAGGAGGACGAGGAGGGGGAGGAGGAGGAAGAGGACGATGACGAGGATGATCCAGGTGGGACTAGATACGGACTAAAGTGGATTAGATACGGACTAAAGTGGATTAGATATGGACTAAAGTGGATTAGATGTGGACTGAAAAGTATTAGATACGGACCAGGTTGTATTACATTTTGGCATAAATTGCATTCGATACGGACTGAGTCGGATTTAGATTGGACTAAAGTGCATTAGATATGAACTGGGTTGGATTAGATTGAGCTGGGATTAGATTTGACTAAACTGGGTCAGATTGGGACTAGATTGAACTGGGATCGGATTAGATTTTAGACTGAGATCCAGGGCGGCTGGAACGAATTTTGGATTGAAATAAAGTGGCGGCAATTAAGAAAGCTCAAATATTGAACAATTAGACGAATAAGTTGTGCCGAACAAACAAGGGGGCAAGCAGACACCTGAAGACAGTGTTGTCTCTGTGTGTTTCAGAAGAGTTAATGGAGGAAATAGTGGACGTCTTGAAGGAGGAAGAAGACGAAGAAGAGGAGGGGTCCGACGCGGAGGCTGACGAAGCGGAACCGGAACCGGAGGCACCGGAACCGGGAGAAGAGGAGGGGTCAGACGAGACGACGGAGCCGAGTGTGCGAAAAGTGGTGCCTTCGTCCTTGGTGACGGACAGGGGGGACGAGGATTCGGACTCGGCCCCCTACTGTCCGAACGTCACCGCTGTCAGCGACCAAAGCAGCCACAACATTACGTATGGATTTAAGTTTATAGTTTTTGAGTTTACTTTTGACTTGTTTTATTTGACCGGTAACTGAAAAAAATCGACAATTAAGTAAGAAAAAAGGGGGGGGGGGTTGTTGTTTTTGGTGGGGGGGCGGGGGGGGGGGGGGGGGGGGCGGCCCCGCGGGCGGTGCGGGGGTTTTTCTCGGGGCTGGGGGGGGGCCGGGTTGTTTTTTTTTTTTTGTTTGTTTTTTTTGGGGGGGGGGTGTTTATGAAAAAAAGGGAGGGGGATAATATGGGCAAAGGAGGTTTAAGAGGGTTGGTTTAAAAAAATAGTTCTTCTCTAGAAGGAAAAAAAATATATATACTGTTATTTCTTTATGTCTATGTGGTAAAACATTTGGCAAACAGGTTTCGTTCAATAATTCTAACCTAACGAGTGGGCTTAGAAATATGCTTTGTTCAGTGTATAGGATAACTTGGAATGTGTGTTTTTATTATTTTTAAGGCATTTTTGATTCAGTAATCTGTATTCAAATCTGGATTATTATATTTATCATTTTGCTTAGGATAGTTTATAATTTATATCCTATTAATTATTAGGACTAGGAGGCACCAGAAATCTTTGTTTTTTTAGAGACCCCGAGCTCAAGCCAATGTGCAACGGCAGTCCGGCCCAGTCATAGCCAATCACACCTGACACCCTCCGAATCCAGCATCTGTCATTTTTTAGAACGTTGCAATGAATTTATTGTTATTGCTATATTTTTGGAGTTCTGTCGCTTTTTTATTGTCATTTTTTGACCCGCTTTTGTCCATTTTATGTTTAATTTACAGGTGTTGATTCGTATTATTTCAAGAGTACATACATGCTAAAAAACTTGCCTTTATTTGGCCACAAAAAATGAGACACTATAGACATGCTGCTACCGTTGTAACCAAAGGGGTGGCCGAAACATGTACACCACGACCTACAACACGCTATTAGGTTCTACAGTGATACAGTCAGTATCAAAGTGCTGTTTTTTGTGATAAGTTTATGACTACCTTGAATTGACAAATCCCCCTCTTATTATGGGTGCAGAGTATGGTAGATAGTGGCTCACTCTTCTTCTATCTCTGATGACGCTGTATGTACTCTTGCTACTCTGATGAATTGTTGCATGTATTATGATCAACTGTATATTTATTTCAGCCAGTGTTGTGCTTTACTGTTATTAAATACCTAACAACTGGTGCTTTACTATAGTATATGCCGTTCCCGAGATATATGTCACACAAGTTAGGTGTAGGGTTGTTTCAGTTATGATATTATTTTCAATTTCATTACCATTATCAATTTTTGCAGAACTATTTTCTATTTCGATACGACTATCAAATTTTGGACAAAGTATTTTCCAGTTCAGGATTAATTAATAATTGATATTGAAATTGAGTAACAGTTGAAACAACCCGAGTTAGGTGTCTTTATGCGGTGAGAAAAAATATCCTACGGAAATAAACTCGCCTTAGCTGTTCTGCAAGCATACGTTGATGGTGGGTCACTGTCGGTGTATGTGTAGTAGATGTCAGCTTTGAGTCTCACTGACCGCATAGGTTGATCCATAAGGGCTGTCCGTGTCCGTAGTTCAATTCATACTTGTCCTGATGTCCGTAACAAGTTGTTCGAGAGAGTCCATACTCCATAACTCCGTAAAAGCAGCCAATCAAATGACAGCTTTATTAGTCACGTGTGTGTGCGTTCCCATAACATACCTCCGCGCATTGCAAAGTTTTGTTAGATTGGTCGAAAGTTCAGCTCAATACATTCGTCTTAGTGTACTTAGAACGTTTCACTCTCACAAGCATGATACTCTGCAGAATGTGTATGCATTTACGCACTGTCCGCAGTCCGTAGAAGTATGCAATAATGTGTGCTTACGGACACGTATTGTGCTTATGGACATGCACACGGGCAAATATTACGGACAACATTTTGGACATAGATACGTACAACTACGAACACTTCCGGACTAGTATGAACTAAAATCTGAAGGCTTACCTAATTATGTCGCAATTAATGGAATTGTGAAGCATAAGTCTGCTTCAGACAAAAAAGTTGTAATGTGCACCTAAAGGCAAACTTTTTAGGTTCATCAATGATCATGGTGCGCCATTTGATCCTCCGGGCATGAAAGGGTTAAATTCTTAAAATCAGAGGCTGTGAACAGTACACCCTTCAATTTGTCTGTAGCGATTCGATTTTGTCCTTCGCATCAGAATATTTTGCTCTTTAGTGCTAAGAGACTTCCATCGTTGCGGATACTTTTCTGTTTTCCATACCTACTGTTTGTCTCAATAGCTTTTAGATATTCTTTAAAGGCATCAAGGTCCTGGTTATTCATAAGGGGACTTCGATAAATTGAAGCAATTCATCATTCATTTATGGAATAATTTATTTTTCATACTTCAGAAGCTCAGATGGTGCTAAAAAAAAGTACTACCAAATATGGGGCTCTAAATTTGACAACAATTGTAATTACAATTTTAGTTTATATGTCCTATTTTACTCAAGGTAATACAGTATGCTTAATTAATTAATTACTTGATTAAGGGGGGGGCTACCTGTATAAGTGAAAATTTTAGGTTCTCCGATTCGCTTCAAATTTGCACACAATGTAGCCCCAGGGAAGGCGCGTCGCAGATGTAACAAACTGGAACCAATGCTTTTGTCAATTTTTTACTAGGGGCGCCCAAAAATTCAATTATACGTGTAAATCATAGGCGCCAAAAAAGTTTTTTGTGCTCACAAAGCGTTCCTTTACTCGAAATTTTTGTTAATACTGACGAAGCTGATTTTTACATGATTCGATAGCCTAATGTCATATCTCAACCTCTATGATCCATTTTTTTTAAATTTTTACCCATGGCCTGAGCAGTGACGCCAAATGTAAAATCACTCAAATTTGGCGGGCCCAAAAACGGCCATTTTTTCACATTTCGCCCTCGATTTTAGAATTGAAAATACATATCAAAAATCCGGATCATACGATTTTGCGCATACCTACATGTGAGCTACTACTATGCCAAGTTTCAGCTTGATTGGCTTAATGTGGTTTCTGTTAGAACTGTCCATCTAAGGGCTACTTTTAGGCTTTTTTGCGTGCTTTTGCTTTTGCTTTTGCTTTGGTTCAAGATATTGGTAGATATTGGTAGTCTACTGTCTGGCAGTACTTATTTAACACAGTATAGCATTGGACTAGTTTCTCAGTGAACGTACAAGTTCAAAGCAAAAAGATATCTTTTTGCAACCTATGAGCAAAACTGCTTTCGCGACACTACCCCCTTAAGAGAGAAAAACTCTGGGCATTACCTGGATTTACCCCGTGACACCGGTACCAATGTGCATACGTACCTATTGCATTTTGAAGCTTAGCTTAGTAGTCAGTACGTTTACACATCACAGTGACAAAATGCATCCACTCATGACTTGTCTATCAATCAACCATACTTTGGTCAACAAAAAAGTGTTTTATCTTTGACTCAAAGACCTACTTTCCTTTGGCCAACAAACTTAGCTTGTGTCGAACAGCCACCCACCTTTAGCACACACTTATGTAATATATGTTCGAGTTAACTAAAAGCCGTAAAACTCAACTCTTTGGCCATCAAACATAGCCAACTTGGCTCAACCTCAAACAGTAATCAAGAAACTTAGTATATATGTTATGTATGTTTAAGTATATATTAAGTACACTGAAACTTTTTTGTCTAAAGTGGACACATGTTTCATTGTTCCAATAGTTACGTCATAATTAGTGGAAAATACTAAATAACGCTGAATTTCTCTTCGGGGTAAATCTTCCGGGGGGAAGATTCACACCGGGGCGTTTCTTCCGGGGGGAAGATTTACCCCGGGGTGTTTCTTCCGGGGGGAAGATTCACTCGGGGGGAAGATTTACCCCGTGACAACGTCATTCTGCAGGCTGAACGGACATACGGCTCTAAGTATGAATCGAGCCTTATAGTTAGTTTCAGTGCTATTTCAGACGTTTGTTACTATCGCTATCTAATTCCTTGTGGCATGCTTTACTTGACTGATACTGATAACCAACCACTAACCAAATATGACGTAAACATACAGACGTATAGGAACGTCTTAGAACACTAATCAGAGCTCCAAGCAGAGTAGGTCAAATACTATTTGTTCTACTGTGCAAATAAGCACGCAGTTTGCGCTTGTTTATAGCATTTTTAGCACGGATACGTGAAGTTGTTGGGATTGAGCTACATTCTCACTTTCGCAGTTGTTTTGACGCCTGTGGTTGTTTGCTCCAAAGTCGTATAACCCTTTGCCGCATACTGTTACATCAGAATCAAAAGTGCACTTGTACTATTTCACACTAGTGAAACCTGTCGGCATGATGTTTTCCAGAATCAGCTGCTTCACGAGGATGCCTTTTAGGTATCTTCGTAATTGAGTGAAGCGAGCGGGTCCAGTAGCCGAGTGACTGACTAGGCGTGACAGTTCTGGCACAAAGCTGTCCCTCTGACACAGTCTCCTTATGTGGTGACAGCGTCACGGTGTAAATTTCCCCCTGTAAATTTGCACCGGGGTACTTTTACGGGGGTAAAATTCACGCCGTGTCAGCGTCAAAATCCGAAGCAATCATCCCCTGTGATAAAAATGGTGATAAATCATCCCCTGAAGCCTAGCACTGAAATTCACAAAGGTGGTTTTATAAAACCATGGTGTAAGGCTTTACTTTTATCACAAATTATTGCCAGATTTGTTGCCAATTTCGTGGTTTTGGCTCAGTTAAAATTTCAGCAGAACTGAGACTTTGGTGCTGCAGGTTTAAAATTTCAACTTAGCTAAAACCATGATTTAAGAAAAATATCAACGAAATTGGTAACGGATCAGGCCCAGACGATATTTCGTAATGAAATTATATACAAATCATCTGAAAACGTACGCAAAACCATGGTTTATAAAACCACCTTTGTGAAATCCACCCCTGAAGTCATGTATGAGTTTCAGAGTTGATCTGTCTGGAAAGTCGGTGGGCAGCGCTTTCGTGACAATGCTAGTGTGCAGCGGCAACCATACGTCGACGCTGTCACACATCGTGTCAAAGCACTGGACAGTCTTACTGGGTTATTTGTTCTATTTCCTCGTGGGCTGGCTGGTTGTAGGGGGCAGTTTTTTGATCGTGTTGGTTGTGTTTCGCAGCAAGGCCCTCCATACGCGAAACTATTGCCTGCTAGCTGCCTTGGCAGGTCAGTGATGTCACTTTGACTTTCTTAGGGGTTGTTCATAAATTCGGATTAACGGGATTAGATTAACTGAATTAACTACAATAACTCGTCATAAAATGTGGATATCTTTCCAAAAACTTGCACGTTTATGCAAATAACCCAGAGGAGCACTGTGTCTAATTGGAGAAAGGTCTCATGCTTCTGTGTTGAGATATTCCAGTTGATTCAGTTAATCTAATCCAGTTATTCCGAATTCGTGAACAGGCCCTTTAGGGAATCCGGCTGTAAGTATAAACCAAGCCTTATCAGGGTTTGAGGAGAAAAAGGCGCCCTTTCGTAAGATCAAGTGTGCATAACAAGAAGAGTATGCCACTCTTCTGCACCCCAGCTTGGCCGCCGCGGACATGATGCCACCATTATCTCCGGAAAAAGGCCACAACTGTGGGGAGGGGGTACCCCCCAACACGAATGAAGGCATAGCCCTCAGTTGTGGGGGGGACCCCCCACGAATCAGACCATAGGTCTCAAGCATGGGGGGACCCCCCCACAAATGAGGGTATATCCTCAAACGTGGGGGGACCCCCACGTTTGTTTTGGGCCCCGCGGCGCTGGGGGGGGGCCGGGGGGGGGGGGCGGGGCCCGGGGGGGGCCCCCGTTCCCGGCGCGGGGCCCCCGCTTTCCCCAGGGCATACCCTCATTTGTGGGGGGGTTCTTCCCTCGTTTTAGACCTATGATTGAGGGCTATGCCTTCATTCGTGTAAGGGGGTACCACCCCCCCCCCCCACAGTTGTGGCCTTCTTCCGGAGATAATGGTCGCAGCATGTCCGCACAGCTAGGCCACAAACGTGGCCAGTAGGGCAATAAAGTTAAACTTTATCTTTAACTGAAATTAAAAAAGGATAGTGTCCCATTCTTTCTATTATGAACTCTTGGTAAGATTAAGATAACCCCCTTCAAATGAGATGTGGCATGGTAAATTTCGCGGCATTCTGGCGTAGTAGCGTGGCGTAGTAAATTAGTAGTGCACCGATTTGCTTATATTCTACGTTATCAAGTGCGATGCGGTAGTCCTCAGTGATGCAGACTCATCGTACAAGATTGTAAAGTGGTCACGAACGCGTGTAAGCGAAATCTAAATCGCACTTTTTGTGCTATAGCGCTTTTTTATGCGCTATATGCGCTATAAGCGCTATGGAATTTGCTATATGCGCTATAGCGCTTTTTGGGAGTGCTATTCGCGCTATAAGCGCTGTCGAAGGTGCTATATGTGCTATTTTTTAATATGAATGAAACTTCTACAGAAAAATGGCCAGGGGGGATTTGAACCACCCACTGCTAGTTTTCTAGCATAAGGCTCTACCAACTGACCTACGCTGGCCTATTGGTATTTGTGTTAATTTCCCTTTATATAGTGATGCTGATCTTGGATAGCGCTAATAGCACCTGAGGGTGCTATTTGCGCTATTTAGGCACTATTTTGTGCTATTGGTATATTGAAAATTTTTGTAGTTTTTAGTACGTATACGATCCCTCAATAAACAAATTTTAAAAGTATTTTACAACTTTTGTTTGTGTCCTGGACGTCAATATAAAAAAATAACGCATAAATAGCGCATATAGCAGACCGATAGCGCATCAAATTGCTATAAGTGCTATTTTTTTCGTAGGCTGAAAAATAGCGCTTATAGCACCTGAGGATGCTATTTAGGCGCTATTTTGTGCTATTGGCTAATTTATTAAAATTTTTGTACTTTTTAGTAAGTATAACGGACCCTCAATAAATTAGAATAATTTTAAAATTATTTTTAAAATTTCGTTTGTCTTCTGGTCGATGATATAAAAAATAGCGCATATAGCAAAACGATAGCGCATCAAAGTGCTATAAGCGTTATTTTTTGTAGGCTTAAAAATAGCGCTTATAGCACCAGAGGGTGCTATTTGCGCTATTTTGTGCTATTGGCTAATTTATTGAAAATATTTGTGCTTTTTTATTCCCTGTCCCTAGGTACGGGCTTAGGTTTGGGCTTAGGCTTAGGCCTAGCCAATAGGAGCGAAGAATGGAAAGTCATATTTGGTGATTGCCTGCAATTTTGACTAATAGGGGCGAGGGATGGAAAGCCCTACAAACCCAACACCAAGAGTGGGGGGGGTGGGCGCCTACTCAATCTTCTTACTCTTCTAGGGTTTCATTTTGCGTACCCAATAGGAGCGAAGAATGGAAAGTCATGTTGGGTGATTGCCTACAACTTTTTCTGATAGGAGCGAGGGAAGGAAAGCCCTACAAACCCAAACAACGGGGGGAGGGGGGTGGGCGCCTATTGAATATTCTTATCCTTCTAGTAATAATTTTAAAAGTCTTATTTTTAGTTGAGGAATCGTATACGTAGTAAAAAGTACAAAAATTATCAGTAATTTAGCCTATAGCATAAAATAGCGCCTAAATAGCGCATATAGCACCCTCACGTGCTATAAGCGCTATTTTTAAGCCAGTAAAAAATAGCGCTTACAGCACTTTGATGCGATATTGTTTTGCTATATGTGCTTTTTTATATCATCGACCAAATTTTAAATATATTTTTTTATTGAGGGATCGTATACTCAGTAAAAAGTACAAAAAATTTCAATAAATTAGCCAATAGCACAAAATAGCGTCTAAATAGCGCTTATAACACTTTGATGCGCTATCCTTTTGCTATATGCGCTATTTTTTAATATCATCTATCAAAACACAAACTAAAGCTTTAAAAGAATTTTAAACTTCTTAATTTTAATTGAGAGATCTTATATGTACGCACTAAAAAGTACAAAAGTTTTCAATAAAATACCTAGCCGATAGCACAAAATAGCGCCTAAATAGCGCAAATAGCACCCTCAGGTGCTATATGCGCTACGAATAAAATAAAAATTTTATCTAAGTCAAAATAGCGCCTCAGAACAAAATAACACCTGCCCCGTGCGCTATAATAGCGCTGCGCTATTATAGCACTTTGATTTTTTTCGGATTTTGAAATGTGCTATAATTTGCCGAAAAAGCGCTATTTTTCGAAGCGCTATAGCCGCTATTTTAGGTGCTATATGCGCTATATAGCGCATATAGCGCTTATAGCACTTTGATAGCGGGGGGGGGAGGGGTGGTACCTGTCATAGCGTGTATAGCGCAAATAGGGGGGGGGGGTGGGGAAGGGCGTTTTTGAGCCGGACACTATAATAGCGCAAATAGCGCAAATAGCGCCTAGAGGGGGGGGGGTAAAATCTCGTGCGCCGTGCACGCTTACACGCGACATCTACCTGTAAAGTTACTTAAAATTGTCAACGTGGCACAATATCTAATCTTTGAGTCATGATCGATTTATACTTATAGCCGTATGTCCGTTCTGCGGACAAAATGACGAAATAATGACGTCACATGCGTTTTGTGAACCACTGCACTAGGCTGCCAGTGACGTCATTCTGCAGGCTGAACGAACATACGGATGAAAGTATGAATTGAGTCTTAAACTGCTATATTGTACACTGCACACCGTCAAGTCGCCAGTCTTCGACTCAACTAGAAGCAGTATTTGACATCAAGCTGCACTATTATGAAGGCGCACGAAATCTAGTCACTGCTGCAAGGCCACTCGGTGCGGCTATTATTCATGTCCCAATCCGGAAAGTGTGGGCTTAGGGTTAGGAGGGAGACCGTCTCCCAAACCAGTCGCTTAACCACACAGCCCGGCCGGCCTTCCAGGTCTCAGAGCGGGGTCTTTTGTACGGGCCGAGGTCGCCGGACACGGACGGCAATTGGGGTTTACCTATGAGCTGGCGCAGTAGGCGCACGGGCAACGGAACAAGGACGAACGGTTAAGCCTGTTTCACACAATGGGGAAAACGCGTGGGGTGCCCGCCCATTGGGGCACCCCATGGGGTCCCACATGGTGCCACATGACTCCCCATAGGACCCCACTTGGGGATTCCTTTTTCTACATCGTGTGAAACAGGCTTTAGCCACCTATGTAGGCCCAAGAACAACAGGAACACAGATACAGCAAATTTTCCCAATAAATAATAAAAAGAACACGAAAGAGGGGTGGGGCTGGGGCCTCGGAAGAAATAGCAGTAAAAGTGTACAAAAATTAAGGCAAGAAACACGCAGGAGTACACGGCGAAAAAGAACTGACTGAACTAGACGAACTAGACAGAAAAAATTTCTTAGCTACATCATCGAAATAGACATTTTGCATTGCACAAGAGGAACGACAATACGTATATACGCACCAACTACATTGAGCGTATATTCACAAATGAAAATATATTAAAGGCGTGTGGGGGAAACAGGGTGCTCCCGGTGAAGACTTACACTGCAATCCTTAGTAAACTGTGCGTTTCAGGAGCAGATTTTGTGTTCGGTTGGCAGTTCGTGGTGGGATCGGCACGCCGCAGCAGCTTGATTCTGGAAGGCAAGTCGTGCGAGACCGTAACGCCGTTTTATTGCCTGACGCAGACTTTCAACGTCATTTGCTACATGTTTGGCGCGCCGTGCTCCATTTTAATGACGTCGGTAATCAGCGTCGACAAGTTGTTAGCCATTCGCTCGCTGCGTCACTACGCCGACATGCCCACTCGCTTCAGTTACGTCTGCACAGCAGGGGTCTACTGCGTGTCGCTGCTGCTGCTGGCGTCCGCTTTTGTGTCCTCTCGCCTGATGGGTCAGCAACAGGTCAGCGTCATCTGTCTGACGGCCCATGCCGTCCCAAAGTGGCACAATGTCGTTTTTGGCATCGTCCAGATACTGGCTGGTTTTGTTAGCATCACTGCTTACTCCACAGCTTATGGACTTGTACGCCTCAGTTTCAGACGGACTTCTACTATGCTGCCATTTGCCTGCCATCAGAAAGACAGGGCAACACAGGAAATATTGCTAATGAAAAATTTAGCTGCCGTCATCTTGGCGACCTTTATTTTCAATACAATACCCAACGTTGCACTTATGATTCTCAGTATATTCTTCAAGAAGTCGTTTTGGGTAGACACTGCACTGCCCTATGACTATCTGTGCATTGGCTTCAACTCATGCATCAATGTGTTTGTGTACGCAAGAAAATACCCGTTATTTAGGCAAGGACTTTGGGACCTTTTTCACAAGAAAAGACGCAGCCCCAGTTGTATAACTACAACGACCAACTACTAAAATGATGTTTGATTAAAATTCAGGTCATAGCTACTGCTTCTGAAGTATCTCACGCAAAACCATCATTTTTTTATTATGATACAATAATTTTATTAATTGTACATTAATTGGCTATGAAAGCACGGATCAAACTAAAAACTTACCAATATTGTCACATGTGAAGCTCATACTTCCAATTGCCAATTGAAGACCACTTTGTTTTATTGGATACGTGAACCAACTAAAGTCTGCCAAAAATGTTTGTGGTTGTACGGTAATTTTTTCGTCAACTGACTTACATTGTTGTCATGATCTGTTGCAAGATAGAATTGGATTTGACTCCAGTTACTAATTGACGTAATAAATTTTTTGCTATAATTTGCAGTTCTAATATTTGATTCTGAAAACATGTTATTACTAACTTAACTTTGATCAACCCAGTAAATCAAATACTCAAATGCATCAAATGTATTATGCACTATTCACTTGCCTAATTTTTTTGTAATTATTGCACACTAAATTTTGCTGAAACTTAGTATAATTTATGTCATTGCTTGAATTACATTACATAAATAAAATTAAAATAAAAGTATAGTTGTCTTTGACTTTGGCTGGTCTGAAAAGCACTAACTTTGTATGTTGACGAGATGTGTTAGGGACTGGCTATTAAGATGTTAGACGTAGTCGTAATTTTCACGTAACAGTAATTTTGAATTTGACGTACATTTGTAGGTAGAAGTTATTTAAATAAATTAATATATGCTTTTTATTTATTAATGCCTGTATAACCTACTGATTTTTAGTAAATCTTATTTTAAAGTTTTGTTTTTTTGAACTTTTCAAATGTGTTTGTTTTTTGTTGGCCTTGCAGGTGCAGTGCAGCCTACGCCATTCCATAATTTAGCGATTTGAAATTCAACCCTTTAAAGGATGAAGTACAAAAAAGGAAACTTTCTGACTGTTCACATACATGCATTGATAAATAAAGAGCATACAATTACAAAGGACACAATATTAAAAATAACTCGTTTAACCCGGTAAAAAATGGACCCATAGTTGCTATGACGTAAACGCAAATGTACTGTTGAGCCATACAAAATGAATCAAAGTATTCGGCAGTGGATCAGTTCTTGTTTGTTCTACTGTGCAAATAAGCTG
The DNA here is from genome assembly GCA_030248245.1 of Trissonchulus sp. WLG1_4. Taxonomy (NCBI): domain Eukaryota; kingdom Metazoa; phylum Nematoda; class Enoplea; order Enoplida; family Ironidae; genus Trissonchulus; species Trissonchulus sp. WLG1_4. The sequence continues at coordinate 16,551 of JASANF010010029.1, read as the reverse complement.
CTTGCAGGTGTTTATTGCCAGTTCAGCATACAGCTACATTAAAAAAATTGGTAAGCTATATTCGTACCTGCTTTGTCGTACGGTGCACAAAATTACAAGTGTTAGGATCAATTTATACTTCAATAGGGCATTCGGCATACCAATGTGCTGATGTACGGTCGTACAAGCCCACTGTGCTTTATACTTTTGAACCGCATTTTCATTTTTTATTTTTTGTTTATTAATTCGAATTAAAAATTGTAGCAATAAAAAAGGTTTTACATTTGAAGGAATAGTTGCGTAGTAATTTAGTTTACTGAAATATATTTCCTGAAATGGGATGGGTCATGTCATGATAGTCAACCCCGTGGCTGACGGTTTTTGTACTTTTGTTTGTAAACAGTAAAAACCTGAAATACGTTAGCACTACTGCTGGGTTGATAATTGATATACCTAATATTTGAAAGAAATAAATAAACTGCATTTGCAATAGAAAAGAGATCACTGACAAACTATATTTTTCATAGTGCAACGACTATGCGAAACCAGACACAGGCACGAGAAGAATTAGGAGCCGAACCGTACCACAGGAAAGCATTTCACTAACTGTCCTTGCACACAGAACAGGCAGGACAAAACTAGGAATTATGCAAATTGGTTGACGAACGCATACGTACATTTGTAAAGGCTGGCTAATATGTGAGTATACCCGCTCGCCACAATTGCATGAGTAGAGTAAACTATACAGAGTGATAAAATATGTAATTGAAATATGTATGTATGTATCTTGTGTACTCTTGTTTTCAAGAATCACTGGTCATGAAATATCGACGGTAGTAAATGTGGGACAGTTATGATATGCATTGGAAACCAGACTATGTCAATGTCCCAGCTGTGGGCGCACCATTGGGGAGTCTTACTGGGTTATCTGTTTTATTTCCTCGTGGGCTGTTTGATTGTGATTGGCAGTTTTCTTGTCGTGTTGGTTGTGTTTCGCAGTAGAGCCCTCCACACGAGGAACTACTTCCTGCTAGCTGCCTTGGCAGGTTGGTTTGTTTCTTAGTGCGTTAACAATATCGCTGGCTAAATTGTTTTAAATGGTGTACTGTTAAGGGGGCTCTCCGAGAATCGGAATATTCTTCAAAATTCAATAAACAGTTGATTTCATGTTAACCCTTGTGGAAAAATTTTGGATTACCTGATAATGTCACGTGACTGCCAGAGCATTGCACATGAGTAAATTTTCGGCAAGCAAATAACTCATAGTATGTACGTCTTACAATCCTGATTTATATATTCAAATGTGGCCTTGGGCTGCTCTACTTAAGCATGTTTTTAATTGTAAAAAAATGTAGGTGATGGGTGCGATTTGATGGCAGCGAAACTGTAAAACACTCTCCGCACATAACCAATTTAACGTTTGCAGCACACTGAGAATACAAAATCAAAATTAAAAAGACCTGTTGGGCTCTGGCCCAACAGAAGTAAGTATAAGCATGTGCAAACAAATTTGAAAGTAAGGTTAGCAAATTTCCATGCGCTGTTTGGTTGTTTTAGGAGCCGACTTTGTGCTTGGTTGGCAGTTCGTGGTGGGTTCAGCACGTCGTAGTAGTTTAATTTTGCGGGGCCAGTCATGCGAGACCGTGACGCCGTTCTATTGCCTGACGCAGACAGGAAACGTGCTGTTCTACCTTTTTGGCGCCCCGTGTTCCGTGCTTATGATGTCAGTCATCAGCGTCGACAAGTTGTTAGCCATCCGTTCTCTGCGTCACTACGCCGACATGCCTTCTCGCTTCAGCTACGTCTGCACAGCAGTGGTCTACTGCGTGTCGCTGCTGCTGCTGGCGTCCGCTTTTGTGTCCTCTCACCTGATGGGACAACAACAGGTCAGCGTCATCTGTCTCACAGCCCATGCCGTCCCAAAATGGCACAATGTCGTCTTTGGTATCGTCCAAATACTAGCTGGTTTTGTCAGCATCACTGCTTACTCCGTGGCCTATGGATCCGTTCGACTCAGCTTCAGACGCGCTTCAATCATGTTTCCGTTTCCGTGCCAACAGAAGGACAGAGCTGCGCAGGAAATAATGCTCATGAAAAATCTAGCTGTCATAATCTTAGCGACGTTTTTTCTCAACACAATACCAAACCTGGTCCTTTTGTTCCTCAGTTTGTTCTTTAAGAAGTCGCTTTGGGTGGACATCGCACTGCCGTATGATTATCTTGTCATCGGCATTAACTCTTGCATCAATGTATTTGCGTACGCGCGAAAATATCCGTTATTTCGACAAGGACTCAGGGATCTTTTTTGCAGGAAAACTCCTGTAAAGCGCGTTATGCCATTGCCTACTACAGGGACCTAACTCAATGTTGATCGACTTTTTCGCAATACGTATTTTGTAAATATGTGGTCAAGTACATACGTACGTAGGTCCAAAATTGTTGGCAACAATTTTTGGGTTAAAACAAAGTGAATGCTGCAAATTTTGAATAGCTTGCTTGATCCAATCGCTAAATCGGATGTTTGGCTTATTTTGTGAGTCACTATGTTCTGTAAATATAATAGAATAAATATTTTTATTGTATTTAACTTGTCATGAAACTTTGTTGCTGACACCGTGGCTCGTTGGTCTGGTGGCATGATTCTCGCTTAGGGTGCGAGAGGTCCCAAGTTCGACTCCCGGACGAGCCCTAAACTTTTTGCTATGAACTTCTGTGAAATTTCTACAAAATAAATGTAGTTTTTAAGGAACCTTGAAAGAAGCCGTATGATCTAATTTCAACATCAGCCTTCGGGGTAAATATACCTGCACAACAGGTTTTAGCTGACCTCTGGTCAGTTTACATAAATATTACTCCTCAATATTTACTGAAGCTTTTGCCGCAGATAGGGCTTATTTTCTATCATTTTTGAAATGTTTTCTATCACTTATACCATTTCTATCATTTTTGAAATGTTTTCTATCACTTATACCATTTCTATCATATATCTATCATTATAAAATTAAAATTATACTTGTATTGAATCAATGCATAATACTCGTATGATAGAAAAGGAACTGTGGCATGTTATGGCATGCTTTGCAGGTACCTAATCACATTTTCCAGACTATCGTATTCAGCGAAATAATCTTTACTAATTTACATACATTCAAATATGGGTACAATTCATTAAAATCTGTCCTAAATAAAAAATAAGTAGAAATATATCACTAAAGATAATTAAACACAAAGATCGATAAGATGACAAAGTTAGAGATGTTTCAGCATTAAAACTTGACTTCAGAGGTAGCAATTTAAAATTTCGTACCAGGCAGTTGTGCAAATATTACATATGCCTATATTTAAAGCCGTATGTCCGTTCAGCCGGCAAAATTACGAAATAATCACGCCACCCTGCGTCAGACGATGCTTTCGAGTAGACTGTCGAAAGAGTAGTGACTGAGCGCCCTGCCATTGACCACGGGGACTATGGTCGGACTAGGCTGCGTATTTTGAACGGCGGCGGGGTCTAGACTGTGTCCCATCTTGCGACGCTGTCTGTTCCCTCTGCGGCGCTGACAGGCGCGACAAAAGTATCGCTGGAAACTGTCGCGGAACTTTTTCTCGCACGTGACGTAGATGATAAAGTTTGCCGAGGAATTGAAGATGACCAAAAGGTTGCTGAAATCGGCCATATAGTTGAGCGCGATGCTGCGAGAGTGGAAAAAAACGCCGAGAATGTTGACGATGAGGCCGAGCAGATTGCAGCACAGAAACAGCACGACCACCATGACCAGGGTGACGGTGCTGTCTGCGTCCGCGTCCGTCTCCTCCAAGCCCTCGCGAGGTTTCCCACCAATTCCACCCAGATCCACGGCGCCAATCAGACCGATCCTAAAACACTTAATAGTTTCATAAAATTATGGCCCGAACTCACATACTAAGTGTTATTAACATACTAACGCTAAGTTAAGCGTTAGCGTTTGCTAAGCGCTTAAGGTGGTAGTTCCATAATCGCAATTTTTTTACATGAGGCTATTTTCAAAGCCATTTTTCAGAACAACCAATACAGCAGGAATGAAATGGCTATAATTTTTTAAAACAAGACTCAAAACTGATTACTATCACGTTTTGACCACCGATGAAATCCCAAGTTAAGACTAGCTACTCTATTGGCTTACAGTTCAGGAAGCCAATGTGGTAGCTAGTCTTAACCATGGTATTATGCACCAAATAAAAAATGCTCTAGGTGTTTTTTGGTGTAGTTTAAGAAAATCATAGTCTCTTTACTCATAGTTCATATATTTGTCAGAAAAAAGGGTCACTGCGATTATGTAACTACCACCTTAAATAAACGTAAAAGTTTAAGTATGTGATTACACGTAGCGCTTATAAGCGCTAACATTAAGTGTACACCCTAAGTTTAAGTTTTTTTTTGTTCCGTCAGAGAATTTTAGTTTAGTTTTAGTTATAGTTTTGGTATAAACTATAGTTTTAGTTAAGTTTTAGTTACGGTTTTGGTATAGCCCTTATTTTTAGTTAGGTTTTAGTTATAGTTTTGGTAGAAGGCTTAATTTTAGTTTAGTTTTAGCAAGAGTACATAATAGGTAGAGTATGACACTCTTCCTATTATGCCTACGGGCGTGCGTCCAATGCGCAGCGCGAAATAGCCCGTTTATTTACCGTTTTGAGGGGGGGGGGTATTTCAAGACACTGACAAGGACTTTTGTTGATGTGCTGAAATTACCCCCCCCCCCTCAACAGAAGACGGGGTACTGAACTGAGGGGAGTGGGTAGCGCTCCGCTGCCCTTAGTTTTGAGTAATAGTTTTGGTACAGGCCTCCAAATTAGTTTAGTTTTAGTTATAGTTTTGGTAGGAGTTCAGTTTTAGTTAAGTTTTAGTTATTGTTTTGGTACAACGTTTGATTTTAGTTTAGTTTTAGTTATAGTTTTGGTATAACTGCTGAAAATTAGTTTTTACAACTAGTTTTAGTTTTAGTTATGGTATAACAGAACAACACTAGTAGCTAGTCTTAACCATGGTATTATGCACCAAATAAAAAATGCTCTAGGTGTTTTTTGGTGTAGTTTAAGAAAATCATAGTCTCTTTACTCATAGTTTATACATTTGTCAGAAAAAAGGGTCACTGCGATTATGGAACTACCACCTTAAATAAACGTAAAAGTTTAAGTATGTTTAAGTATGATTACACGTAGCGCTTATAAGCGCTAACATTAAGTGTACACACTAAGTTTAAGTGTAAGTATGTGAATACGAGTATGTGAATCCTATACAATTTTAACCTAGTCTGACCAAAAATTGCTGGACCCTGAGACAATAGAAAACATGTTAGTTTATTACGAAAAGAACGAATTTCAGGCACCAAGCATACAGCGAGTAGTCGTGAAATCACACTACCTATTTTATTTCAGGGTCCAGCAATTTTTCGTCAGACTTTAGAGTTGGCTAGTGAAGTTGGGCTCATGAAGCGTGCGACAATTTTGAGATTTCGTACAAACAAGCCTACAATATTTTTAGAGGCTTGCTACATTTGTGAAATTTTTACTACAATCCTAGAATTGTAGACTACATTGTGGGTTCATAAGCCCACAACTGTAACACGCTATGTTAGTTTTTAATTGTGGCACTATTCTTCAGTGGACAAGATTCTAATTTCTGAAAGGAAGAACTTATCGAAAGCGGCGGGAATGTTACCCCTGATTTTACAAAGAATGTCAGAGTCTTTGCCCAGCATTGCCAGCGAAAATTGACCTCGTAGTTATGAGTGACCGGGACTGTAGCATTACACCACAGTCCTCACGTCGCGTTACACCATTTTTCATTTGCCTCAGAGGTGCTACTACTACTGTGTGAAGTAAAATCGGCCCGCTAGAGTACTTAGAGGGATTTACAACAGCTCATTGTCGGCCCAGTAGCTCAACGGTAGAGCGCTGGTCTGCAGATCCAGACATGTCGTTCTTTCGGTAAGACTCCCCCCTCCCTTTCTTGACAACTGCACGCATAGGTACATAAAACATTTAAAATTCAGTCAGTAAAAAAATTCAAGATGCAGTGCAATGTGCAGCAGCACAAGGTGGGTTAACAACCTCGGTCTAAACGTTATTGTTTTACAAATGAGTACATATGACACTCGTCCCGGTGGCCAGCTTGACAGCGCGGTTGCACATTAGTGGCCAAAACAGGTCTCAAATTGGGCCGGTCCACATTGGGTACTAGGGCTCAAACGGGTACTATAAGGTTCCCAAACGGGCCCTCCAGCGCACTTGATTGTGCCCAAACGGGCATGTACCTATCCAAACTGGACCGTACCCAAACAGGATACTTTTTCAAAGCCATCAGCCAATCAGATTGGAGGTGCCTTTTAGCTCCGCCCACACCGTGAGATTACGGTACTTGCGTGCGGGTGGACTCACATCTGATTGACGTATGGTTTTGTTAAACTTGAAAGCATCTACCGCGCTGCGCTGCCAAGCTGGCCAATGGGAAGAGTATCATACTCTTCCTATAATGTACTGTTGCTACAATGAAACAAAACATTATATTAACCAGTCACACAGGTGCTACACACACGTGTTGATGCTACACACGTGCCATAGTTACATTACATGCAGTTTTTGAGCGGCCGCCTCAGTGGCCGTGCATACTAATTTCAGTTAAGGGGGCGCTCCGGGAATCAAGGATTTGGGCCGTATTTTTTTAAAACAGCCAAAATGACCTATCATTCTTGAAGGAAAGTTGCCCAAAATACTATTTCTGATGTTTTGACGTGCATATCTCCATAGCAAAAAATTTGGAAAAAATTGGACAAATTACTGATTTAAATTCGACTTTTACACAAATTCAGCAAGCCAGTGCATCAACGCTTTTTGAAGTTTTTCAAACAGACGATACGTAAATTTTATTAGTCGTAATGAAAAATTAAAACAATTTTATTGCGTTCTGTGCAAAAAAAATTGCACAAGAAACCATTTTCAGAAGCAGCAGACTCAAATATAGGCTGTGTGAATACAAAACCAATTTTTCGGCATTCGATTATAAAATGCTGGTAAGATAATTTTCCACAAAATTTTGCACAATTATAGCCTTAGGCTCGGCGCAGTTGAACAATTTTTTAGTTTTTTAAGATAAAGCTCAGAAATTTTTTTATATGAATTTTATTGCTCAGAGTTCGACTTCAAAAACACATAACGACATTTTTTATCCAAACCCGACATAAATGTTAAAAACCAAAATAATGTTCAACTAGAGAAGCACATAAGCTACATTTTGGTATATAAAGTGTGACTACACGCAAAGTGTAAGCAGAGTTATCGTTTGCCGAAAATGCACTCACGTTTGGTGCTCTGAGAGTCACGTGACATGATCACGTGATTTAAAATTATGTTTCCAGTGTTCTTTTGTGCCATACTACATATATGTATAGTAAAGTTTGACATTTGCCACCTTTTTTGCCAATTTTCGATGTAACCCCCGATTCCCGGAGCGCCCCCTTAATGCACTAAAACTGAAAATGCGTGAAAATCATATTCAGTTTCAGTGCATCACTGAAGCTTGCAGATATGACAGATTGACAGGCTGGCTCATGCACGTTCAGTGTGCATTTCTTTGCGCACACGTTGTGTGTTGTGTGTAGGTGTGTGTATGTGTGTGTGTGTGTGATAAGTGTGAGTGTGTGCGTGTCTCCCCGTAATAGTGGCAGGTTGACTATGGATTTCTGTCTGCAACATTGATCATTCATGCACGTGACATTGTTTGCGCGGATACTCTTAACCAAACTATTAGTGACAATTTTAGTCGAATCATCGAACAGGGCTGTGGCCTGATGGTTAAGGTGTGTGACTACGAAACAGACATTAGTGGGTTCGATTCCCATCAGCTGTGATTTTTTTGGATTTTATTGGATTTCGAAAGTGTTGTTTTTAATTTGTTTTTTCCCAATTTAAAAGACAAAAAAATCAAATGTCATGGGTATCAGAATCAGTCCAAATCACCGGTCAATTCTCAAATCGTCTGTACCTAGACCTGCGTAAAACGTAATCGTCAAACAGATTTTTAGTACTGCCAAATTTCCTAAATCTTGTGACAGATTCTGACTCGGTTAAAGATGAAACTCTGCGTAATCTTTATATGTAATCTCAAATCGGTATACCGTATTTCCTCGAATAGAACCCCAGGGCTTTTATTTTTTTCGTGAGAAGTGAAATGGGGGCTCTATTCAAGGCAGGGCTTCTATTCAAAACAGGGGCTTTATTTTTTCGTGAAGATTAAAATGGGGGCTTTGTTTAAGGCAGGGGCTATATTTTTTCGTACAGTTTTAAAAAGAATTTCACTTGAAATATCAGTTCGATATTTTAAAAATTTCGGAATCTGTGGAAAGTGAGTCGCAACCCACAAAAAGTTGTGTACTCAGCCGACTTCAAGGCGGTCACTGTCATCCTACAAACAGGATTCAGTCACCCAAGGGCTATTACCACCGGCAAATTTTGAGGTTTATCAGAGACCGTTGTCACTTTCTAACATTTTGTGGTCACCAACCACTTACCTAAATGCTAACTAATAATGTACCCATAAAAATGAACTGCAAGGGTTTATATGACAGTGACAACGTGACCCTAGTCAGACAGCGAAATCAGAGATTGATGGTGGTTTATTTTTTATGTACCACCAAGAGTATACAATATAAGAAGGGTTTGACACTCTTCTCCTATTATGCCTTCGGGCTTGCGTCAATGCGAAGTGCAAACTAGCTCATTTTTGTACGGACGTACGGTTTTGAGGGGTGTTCCCCTCTCAGTTCAAGACGTAGTACTCCACTGAGGAGGGATATCCCCCGCGCTTTAGTTCAAGACTAAGTACTCAACTAGTGCCCGTACCCCAGTAAAGTTTAACCTAAGTCATTTTTTGAACTTGTGTCGGGCCCGGCTGCGGGCAAGAAGTTGATGATTCGGGTCGGGCTACGGGTTGGAAAAATAGGTATGTGTAGGCCTCTAGTTTAAACCTAGCTGGTAGCAACAAACAAATAGGTAACTCCATTTTACATTGAGTATAATTTTGGAACCAAGCAACTATGTTACACGAAAATCGAGAGCTAAATGTCATAGTACCGAATATGGTTCATTTTGAAAGTGTCAAGTTAGCTGGAAATAACAAGAGTGCATAATAAGAAGAGTATGGCACTCGACCAATTTCTGGCAGGGTCATAATTACTACCTGTGACCACTAACTCCAAAAACAGGCCACGAATTGGACCATAGTACCTCCCCACAGATTAGACCCCGGTTCTACCTGTCAAAAACACCGTCCTATCAAAACAACCCTACCCCCTAGGTGAGGCGGTATGGTAGTTTAGAAAGTCACAAACTAAAACGGTTGCCGGATCCGAAATTTGGGATCTCAATTACCCCTAGAAAAAAGTTTTCATAATGGGGCGGCAACCCAACAAGCCAAAAGTTTTGTTAGTTTAGTAGCCCCAACAGGGCTCTGTTTGGCCGAAAACTGCATTTGGAGCAAAATTTTGGTGATTTGGCACAAGGGTCAAATTGTGGGGGGGTACCCCTGCCAAGTTTTGAACCGAGGTCCAATCTGTGGAGGGGGTACTATGGTCAAATTCGTGGCCTGTTTTTGGAGTTAATAATCGCAAGTAGTAATTCTGACCCCTGCCAGGAATTGGTCGAGTGTCATACTCTTGATAAAAAGTAGAGATGCACAGGAGGAGTTGGCGAGGGCGGAGTGCCCGACCCCTGGTTAAAGAAGGGGGTTGTCCCTATGTACAAAGTTTTGACCATTTTTTGGGGACAGCTAAAAATTTTTAACAATTTTTCGATTTTCAACTATTCCTTTGGCCTGGAGATACTTTTTTGGCCGCAGGCAAAATAATTTTGCAATTTTTTATTTTTTACGCATATTTGGGGCACTTTTTGGCCATCAGATAGGGGCCGGGACGTCCAGAGGGGTGCCGGTGTCACGGGGTAAATCATCCCCCCTAGAAAATCATCCGGGGGGATGAAATACCCCGGGGCAAATCATCCCCCCGGATAAAATACCCCGGGGCGAATCATCCCCCCGGATAAAATACCCCGAACACAACTTTAATTAGTGGAAATAGTCACGGGGTAAATCATCCCCCCCTAACAAATCATCCCCCCTACGATGTGACAAAGGAACCATCCGTCTAGCCATCACAAAGTAATTTTCGTTTATTGGATGTGTTTCGGAGATGCAATAGTTGCAAAAATGTATGATAAATCGCGAAACCACCAATCGACAAGGAAGTTAACGGTAAATAAAACATAATAGTCATTTAGAACGCACAGTTTTGTTGAGTTGAAAGTTAGTAGGTATAGATTTGTTCCATCGTTCAGGCATGTACCTAAAGCTACAATCTACCTCACTCTAGCACGTTGGCGGCAATGTGGGTCACCGTGTGTCCCACAATGATCTTCCCTAATATGCGTGTGGGACACACCGTGCCCCACAACAGTATATTTTTTATACATTTTATAGTACCAAACCGCGTGCAAGTAAACACTGTTTTTCGCTCTTTGCGTAGAAAAAATACTAAAGCAGTTGAGAAACATGATCATAAGTACATATGGGGTATAGTGGAGACTTGGCTGGGTATTTTGGCGCCATCAAATGTAATCCGTGTTGGGGCAAACACCAAAAATAGTAATTGCCGCGAACGTGCTAGAGTATTACCAAACTGAGCAACCGTGCGCTTACATTCTTTGAAGGCTGGTATTAGTAACCCTTTCATGCCTAGATGATTATGGGAGATACCACATGCCCATGCTCATGCCATAGCCCACACCTTACTGGCTCAGTGCTCCTCAGTGGGGTACCCCTGAAAAAATGTGGACAAAATTTAGAAATAGTGGTGCGATTATTTCAGCCATGCTGCTGCTTTGCTGTATGCCGGGTCCGGAAGTACAGCATAAACCCAACCGGCCCTTGCGGCAACAGCCTGGCCCATCGATCGTGTGTTTCTGGCTAATACAGTCGCTACACAGTACACAGTACACTCTAGGGTTGTTTCAATTATTTCATTTAATCATTGAAACCCATTTTCAATTAAACGCCGGCCGACTAAACGGAAACTCGCGCCAGGCCGGTGCCCGCTATAGGCCCGGGCAGAACTCTACCCAGATATGATAGTTGATCATGTGGTATCTCCCATAATCCTCTGGGCATGAAAGGGTTAATACTAGCCTTCAAAGAATGCAAGCGCACGGTTGCTCAGTTTGGTTTGGTAATAGTCTAGAGTGAGGTAGATTAGGTTTAGGTTGGGTTTAGTGCCTGAGCGATGGAACAAATCTATACTAACTTTCAACTTTCAATTCAACTCAATTCAACAAAACGGTGCGTTCTATACTCTTAAATAACTATTTATGTTTTATTTACCGTTAAATTCCTTGTCGATTGGCGGTTTCCCGATTTATCATACATTCTTGCAAATATTGCATCTCAGATACATATCCAATAAACAAAAATTACTGTGTGATGGCTAGACAATAGTTCCTTTGTCACACCGTAGGGGGGATGATTTACCCCGTGACTATTTCCACTAATTAAAGTTGTGTTCGGGGTATTTTATCCGGGGGGATGATTTGCCCCGGGGTATTTTATCCGGGGGGGTGATTTGCCCCGGAGTATTTCATCCCCCCGGATGATTTTCTAGGGGGGATGATTTACCCCGTGACACCGGATGTCTGACAGAAGGGTGCCGACCCCCATTATGGGGGGATGAGAGTGGAAAACCGCCCTACCCCCGCCCTATGTGCATTTATAATAAAAAATAGTTAAGTGTATATTGAAATTGAAAGTGAGTTTTAATGATTGAAATAAATATTTAAAACAATTCTAGCATCATAATAACTTGGTAGGTCCAAATAAGTACTAGGACGAGGCTATAGAGTCAAGTGCGTCACAGAGCCATAAAGCTCATACGCCAATACAAATCTACATAAAATGCTCAATTTAAACAAAAGCTGTCGAAAACAAACACATATTTCCCACAGGCTCATCACGCGTTCGCACATTGTACGTATACGTACACTTGGGCTCTATTTTTTTTTTTGGTTTTTTGTTTTTTTGTGTTTTTTTTTTTTGATTTGTCTTTTTTTTTGTTTTTTTTTGGTTTTTTTTTATTTTAATTTTTTTTTTTTTTTTTTTGTTTTTTTTTTTTTTTTTTTTTTTTTTTTTTTTTTTTTTTTTTTTTTTTTTTTTTTTTTTTTTTTTTTTTTTTTTTTTTTTTTATTTTTTTTTTTTTTTTTTTTTTTTTTTTTTTTTTTTTTTTTTTTTTTTTTTTTTTTTTTTTTTTTTTTTTTTTTTTATATTTTTTTTTTTTTTTTTTTTTTTTTTTTTTTTTTTTTTTATTTTATTTTTTTTTTTTTTTTTTTTTTTTTTTTTTTTTTTTTTTTTTTTTTTTTTTTGTTTTTTTTTTTTTTTTTTTTTATTTTTTTTTTTTCTATTTTTTTTGTTTTTTTTTTTTTTTTTTTTTTTTTTTTTTTTTTTTTTTTTTTTTTTTTTTTTTTTTTTTTTTTTTTTTTTTTTTTTTTTTTTTTTTTTTTTTTTTTTTTTTTTTGGTTGTTGTGTTTTTTTTTTTTGTTTTCTTTTTTTTTTTTTTTTTTATTTTTTATTTTTTCTCTTTTTTCTCTTTCTTCTTTTTCGAGGAGGTTTTGATTACAACCCTGGGGTTCTATTCGAGGACGTTTTGAATAGAACCCCCGGGGGTTCAATTCAAGGTAGGGGTTTAATTATTTCATCAGCATTCAGACGGGGGCTTTATTCAAGACAGGGGTTCAATTCAAGACAGGGGCTCTATTCGAGGAAATACGGTAATGAAATTAGAAGGATTACTTACAAAAGAATTTGGTGCATGTCGCGCCTAATTTTACCGGTACGGTAAAATAATACTCACTGTCCTCATGTGGAAATATGTATGTGCAGTGTGCACTCGTCAACAGAAGTGCTTGTTCATAAAAACTTTGTTAAATAACACACGAAGTTAACTCCAGACATGAGTGACTAATCTAATAAGTCTGACAAAAAATAGTTTCACTAAGAAAACGAAGCATGTGACTTCGATTATGAAAAGAATAGAGTTTGACTATCAAGAGTACAGCAAAGTAGTCGTAGAAGTCATGCCACTAAAATAAGTAATTTATTTTTTGTCAGACTTTAGCATCTAAGCCAAACAACGAAGGTGCAGATCTAAGACTACATACTTTCGGTGCAGCGAGCCCTCATACCGGAAGAAGGGCCCTTTGGCGATAGTGCGCCCAAACGCAGCAAAGTGTCTGAAACGCTGCAGACGTCGTCTAAAGCGTTTGCTGCGTAGAATAAAGGCGTTAAGTAGCGACAGCGTGGCGAATGGGAAGAGTGTCATAAGCAGCATGTACATGTAGACGTTGTAGACCGTGGTAATGCGTAGATGCAGCGGTGTAGGACATATTTCGGTCCGAAACTCCAGGGTAGCGTTGTGCAGACAGTGAACGGCGGCTAGCTCCCAGAACTTGATCAAGTTGTAGGCCACGGAGGCCAGAAAAGTGGCCAAAACTAGGCGCCAGGCACGGGCCACCGTACAATGGCCATTGGCCAGCCTAGGCCAACAGTTGGACACATAGCAGTCAAGAGCGGCCAAAATTGTGAAGTAGACGGAGCAAGTTTGGGCCATATGGCCGACGGGCAGTATATAAAGCAGGGCCTGTGACAAGTGACGCCTCAGGGGCAGACTATAAGCTTTAGCCGAGTCCAGGGAGAACATTGTCATACCTGTTGCGTCAACGACGACGTCACTACACGCCAGAGCCGCCAAATAGACGCCACTTGACGTCAAAAGTTGCGGGCGCGTGTAGAGAAACGCGTTTAGTAGGTTGCTCAGAACGCCGCATACAGCCACGGCAGGCAGCGCGCAAATGACCACGGCAAAATTGGTGATCAGATACCAGTAGGAGTAGTCCTCTGTGTTTAGTTCGCACAGACACAAGGGCACCACACTGCTGCTGCTAGAATTTAACCACATGACGCTGAAATATAAGTATGGGCTATGGCACTTTACTGTAACACTGAGTCGAGTTACAACCAAAACTTTGACTGATATCGAGAGGGAAAGAGCAGTGATTTGTAGCTTAGGTATTAAACATAAATATGTTGAATGAGGAGTAAATGATAGGCTCAATAATTTGGAAGAAGGGTGAACAATGAACTTTTGTGACCCGATTTAATTATGTTTAACTTTGAATTAGAGTAAAATCGAATGATAGAAGGGCACACTACTATTTCCGTGAATCATCACAATATTAAACCAAGATTGTAGACAGGTTAAGCCCGATTCATGCTTGTCCTTGTCCTTGTTCTGTCGTTTCGAAGTAGCTATTACCAATACCAGCATGCAGTCAATTCATCGCAGCAGCTGATCGAAATTTGTCCTTGTCCCTGTCCCTTTGTTCTTTTGGCAAGTATGAACCGGGCTTTAGAGGTTAACAACGGCTCAGCAGATTCGACGTCTTTGTTTTCTGTGGCGTTCGCAAATATATTTTCTGTGAAACATTAGGCTGCTAGGTTTCCAATTAACTGAAACAGTGCAAGTTACTAAAAGTGCACCAGGTTTAGTTGATCTGTAACAACCCTAGGATAGCACATCCAATTTCTCTGTAGCAAATTAAGGTTATCACGCACACCCATTATCCAAAGTGCCGTTCTTTTACTATTGTCTGATAGACTTTATAGAAGGGGACTAAATGAGTGCCACTGTTGTAATCAACAGAGCTTCTTCCTCGCGCTTTTAAAATCTTCTGAAACTAAATCTGTAATTGTTGTTTTGATTCCGCAAAATAATTTACATATAACATAAATATGATACTTGGAATAAAGAAAATACCTTTGATATTTGATGCTTGGAAAAAATTTAAATAAAGATCTACTGCAGTGCTTCGTTAGCAAAAATAAGTGTCCTATCACATATAGTAGCAGGCATAGCTATTTCAGATGCCCCGAGGTAACGGATAAGTCAGCAGTCACATGGTAGCGAAAAACAGACATCGGTTTAGGAATTGATTATTTACTAATTCCGCCTGGGGGGCAGACGAAAGAGGAAAACACCTAAAGTTTTTTGGCTTAATTTGTAACAAATGGCAAGCCAACAGTGACACTTCACTAATCAGTTGAAAAACTGACGTCAGAAGAAACCTGAAAGCGCAACCCTTCGGAAACCTATACACCGAAATTGTCGAGGAAAAATGATAAAATAAAACTGTATTGAGGGAAGCTAAGCTGACCACGTTGTATCTGCATACAGCCTTAGAACCCTAAAGCCATCTTAAGAAAGGAGGTTTGATAAATTGAAGCAATGGCAGGATAATGGAAGATTAATTGGGCAGATTGCTTCCGAGAGGAAAAGGGTTATGGGCTATGTAATTGATTGGGTGGGGTGATAGGAAAACAAATAAAACGGACAACTGATTGACAGCTAAGGCATAGGGGCAACACCAGGGAATTAAAGCCTATAGGTATTAATGAATAAATGGTGGGACATTTCTTTAACGGACGAACCGAGAGGTATCGTAGCGGTCAGCATGGTAGGCGGGTCTTGCAATTGCAATGACAGCCGCGTTGTAAAGTGTAGTTGAAAACTTCTATTGGGATTGATGAAGGATGTTAACGTACATCGTTAGGCGCTGGCCAGGATGGTGTAGTGGTCTGCACGTCTGCCATGATGTGGACTCTAGCAGAAGGCACAGGTTCGATTCCTGTCCAGGTCTTTCTGAAAAGGATATAGGGGGCGAACCCACACCTTTCAATACCTACTAGTCCGACTAAACGGATTGAAAATGATTCATAAAACTAAAACTAAAACCAAATTTTCAATTATTCTTCAAGCTAATCGAAAGCCTTTAAAATTAAAACTTCCGGACTGAACGTACTTGATTGTTATCACGCTGGTCTTAAGTCAGACAAAGATCATTAATTAAGTAGAAATTTGTACCTAGCTGGGGTATGAAATCACAGAAACGACAAAAAGTACAAGCTTAATTCGACTTTATTTATCCGGCTTGATCCCAAAGCTGCCATTCGTTTAAGATTACATTGTGGCGTGATTATTTCGTAATTTTGCTGGCTGAACGGACATAAGGCTGCGAGTATAAATCGACTATAACTCGACCCACAATTATCTGGTGGATTGTTATCAGTAAATAGCCAATCAGCTTTAGGTTTACATACGTCACGTGAAAGTTCATTTCCCAACACACATTTCATGCTACAAAATTTTTCCAGTGGCCAATTTTTCACCTTCAATTTTGTGTCAATTTTTACGTTTGCTTGAAAATGAAATGCATTCAACAGTTTTCAAGTCGTGTGTATAATGAAAAAATAAAAAAAGTGAAACACCAAATTAAAATGCCTAAATGAATGAATTTGAACAGACAAACAGGCAAAAAAACAGTTCTGTGCCGAGAATAAAAAACAACATTAAAAATACGGCCTAATTAGTTCATTCTAATTTCGCTAACTTTCGTTTTGTCTTGCTTATTTTTTTACTCAATAAACCATGCAATAAATATATGCAAGAG
>JASANF010010028.1:0-14592 GCA_030248245.1 Trissonchulus sp. WLG1_4 | reverse complement strand
ATTAGCCAAGGTTCTAATCCTTGGAGAAAATAACGTCGGACTTGTGTATTTAACACTTCATCCGTAACTGGGCTAAACGCACTTTTAGCCAGTTCAAGCAACTCGTGACTGAATTGGGAGATGCTTTCATTTGGCTTTTGCTTTCGCGAACTGAGCAAAAGCGCATACATATCAGCATTATGCAGCTGATACTTGCTCGACAATGCTGATATCAGGGCAGCATAGTTGTCCTTAGTTTTGGTGTTCAAACTTTCGTAAGTAGCTAAGGCCGGGTCCTCTAGGTAGCCTACAAGTTTTCTCGCTTTATCATCTACAGTCCAACCCGCACTAATTGCTTTAGCTTCAAAATGTCGTAGCCATTTTTGGAACGGCACTGAACCAGGCTCACCACTAAACTGAGTTAGTTTAGTACTGTCACTTTTATCCACACTAGTAGCAGATGCAGCCTTATTTAGCTGTGACGACAGTTCGGAGTTAGATTGTCGTAGCTGCATGTTTTCAGTTTCTAGCGCTTGCAGCCGGCGCTCAATTGCCCGCAAGTCACGTTCTAGGCCTTGTTTTTCTGCTTCCGTGGTCATCATCAAAGGCAAAAAGTATATATAATCAGCTATTCAGCTGTTAAAACCAGTTTCGAAAAAGAAACTGTTACACCACAGCAGAAACAACGGCCAGAACGCACACTTCGGTACGACAGTACAACAAATTTCGAGCAAGAAACTATTCAAAACCGAACTGAACCACAGCTAATTTGGCCATACACAGTGACAATAGTTCGCATTTAGCGCTTA
The DNA here is from genome assembly GCA_030248245.1 of Trissonchulus sp. WLG1_4. Taxonomy (NCBI): domain Eukaryota; kingdom Metazoa; phylum Nematoda; class Enoplea; order Enoplida; family Ironidae; genus Trissonchulus; species Trissonchulus sp. WLG1_4. Next base: position 13,804 of record JASANF010010028.1, on the reverse strand, counting down.
CCATACTGATAAAAGGCGTAAGCGGAATATCAGTGGCGATTGCAGACGAAAGACAGACGGTCAGCAGCAGCGACAGTTATCGAGGAAGATAACTAAAACACACTGTTAGTACAGTCAAAGTTATCGAAAAAGATAACTAACGTAACTGAACAGCCGGTAGCGATACGCTATGCAGCGAAAACTTATCGCGAAAGTCGGTGACGAAACGCTATTCACACAGCAAACAGCACAAAGTTATCATGAAAGATAACAACCAAAATCGTACAACAGTAGTTATCGATAAAGATAACAAAAGCAAATTGCACAGCAGTAATTATCGAGAAAGATAATCTAGGCGGTTATAGAAACCGTGTTTATCGAGAAAGATAAACAGAAATAAACTGAGTCGCAGTTATCGATAAAGATAACTTACTTTGGTGGGACCTCCAGTTATAATCGGGCCGGCAAGGTATGCACCTTGCGTTAATCAGCCAGCCAGGCAGACACAACAGGAACGACAACCGACTTTATTCTGTCCGGCCTGCACAACAACTGACTCACACTAACAGAAAAGGCGCAACGCGCAACTAGACAAATATGCAAATTAGGCGGGCACGTATGTACGTACCCACCAACAGAAAACACGAAACACGCACAGGCAGGAAATACACAACACACAGTACAGTACGTATACACAACACAGTACGTAGTGGCCAGCGGACAGGACTGTAACAAATGCGCAGCGCGAAATAGCCCGTTTATGTACGGTTTTGAGGGGGGGGTACCCCCCTCAGTTGAGTATGGGGTCTTCAGTTGAGGGGGGGGTACCCCCCCCTCAAAACCGTACATAAAAGGCCTATTTCGCGCTGCGCATTGGACGCGCGCTGCTAGGCATAATAGGAAGAGTGTCATACTCTCCCTATTATGTACTCTTGATCCTACTAATGAATAAGTCTAAGCCAAATCCGAATGTTTTAAAAAATTCATCTGATCTAGTTACACAGTGCCACTATAATCGCCACTATAATATAACAGGTGTCTTTTTAGGGCATTATGCCATGTGGGGCTGGCCCCCATCCACGGATGTAGTCACTCTTGAATTGTCACCCATGACGCTCCAGGGCTTTGTAACGGATATGAGCACCGCACCCGAGGCGGACACGAAAAGGAATATTCAGGTAATTTCCAGCGTAAGCAATAAGCCGGGAAGGTAAGTTTGATACTACGTCAATAAGCCTACGACCCGCGTACTCTCCCAACAGGCCGCCATCATCCTCATGGTGATTATCATCATCATCATGACTTCCGGTTGATCCAGCCCTAGCGTTTGGTGCTTATCTTTGTTTAGTAGCCCTGGAGTGTCAGGGGCCACATCTCATACACGACTACACCCGTGGAAGAGGGCCAACCCCTCTAGCAACTACGCTTTACGGACTTCTCTTACCTTCCACATGTACATATACATGTATGTGGTATCCATTTACCGACGCCGTGGAGATCACTAAGAAGCCACAAGGTTGCAGGGGTCTGGAGGCGGCAACCCCCAGAAAAACTGGAGGTTTTTCAATATTTAACTGACATTTGGTCAATGGGAGACGTATCAAAACATGTTTCGACAGAAAAAGATACTTGTGGGTACATAAAAAAATACATACGTACTTGTGTATACATGCATAGGTTTTTATAAAAGATAATAACAAGAAATAAGCCACAGACTTGCAGGGGTCTGGGGGCTGCAGCCACCAGAGATTTTTTTAGGCCGCGCAATGAAAATCACAGAAGGGAATTGTGTAAAAATTCACTGGTAAAAACTTTTTTGTTGGGAGGGAATTCACCCCATTAGCCCCCCCTGAGTCCCTGACATCTAGGGTTAAATGCAGTTGGGGGGGGGGGAAATAGTGGACCTATTTTTTTGAGTAAAGCACCTTGGGGGAAGCATTTTTGCTTCAAGAACCCATATTTCATTTTTTGGATTTTCTAAGATATGACCCCCCGAAATCTGAACCCTCAGTGAGGGACGTTTTACAAATTTTTTTCCGAAGCCCTTGATTTTTGCGTTCTAATCGTCTCTAAATGGTGTCAGATTATTGTTTACAATTTTTTAGAATCAAAACAAAGGCTCTTTGACCGGGTTCCAGCCGAAAAATTAGCCGAATTTGCCAGAAACGTCCAATTTTTGACCAAATTCAAACTTGGCCTTAATTTAGGCTTGGGCTTAGGCTTAGGGCTTAGGCTTAGTATGGGGCTTAGGCTTAGGCTTAGTATCAGGCTTAGGCTTAGGCTTAGGTTCTGGTTCAGGCTTAGGCTCAGGCTTAGGCAATGAAAAAGCGAAATTTTCAGAAAAAATCCTGACAAAATTCTGTAAAAAATCTGGTGTGAGATGCCGTCACTATACTACTCACGAGGTCGTTTGACCACTTAAAGGATCATACATAATTTATTTTACCGGAGTCGTTTACCGCGCAGTTTTTATTGTTTTTCAGCACAGTTTTTGTAAGCGCAAATATCTACATTAGTTGTTCTGTTTGTACGTAACTGTTATAGAGTTCTCCCCGGCCTGTAGCGGGCCTTGAACCGCGGGGGGACCTAGGCCGGGCCTGCCCGGGAGTGACCCGGCCTGCGTTTACAAGAATATTCGCCAACCCGGGGCCCGGACCGTAAAATTCCGGTCCCAAAATGGGTATAGAACAGACCTTCGTGGCGTAGTAGGCCCTGTGCGGCGGGTTAACCCGTAAACCGATGGGCCGTGCGCGGACCTCCGGGCGTTTTGAGTGCCTCGGTCTGTCTCCGACTACAGCAGCGTATGAGCTCAGTTAAGTTTTATCGTATGATTTGGCTAGAATGGGTATAACAAGCCCAATCTGCGGCAAAACCTTCAGCAAGTATTAAGAATTACTTTCAAGTAAGCTGACCAGTGGGTCAGCTAAAACCTGTTGTGCAGCAATTAATTATCTTACTGCAAAATGTGTATACAACAGATTAAACACGTTTTTGTCTTGCAGTAAGTTGTTTACGTAAAAATTTAAAATTGTTTTTATCTTACAACAAATTACGTAAGCACGAGTTTTGCTGCTGAGTAAAGTTTCATATAAGCGTCACCGAGGTGAACTCGTTATAACTGGTGACGCGAACTATTCATCATAACTGTTTCAAGAGACATAACGTTAAATATATTGGTAAACAGTACGCATCCAAATACGCATCCAGTACGACATCAAACGTATGAGATTTTAGATTTCAATTCAATTTTATTTTTTTTCATTTGAATTGAATTCAATTTAAGGGGGGAGGGCTACCTGAAAAAGTGAAAATTTTAGGTTCTCCGATTCGCTTCACATTTGCACACAATGTAGCCCCAGGGAAGGCGCATTACACATATAACAAACTGGAACCAATGCTTTTCCAATTTTTGGCTAGGGGCTCTCAAAAATTCAATTTTACGTGTAAATCATAGGCGCAAAAAAAATTTTTTTGTGCTTGCAAAGCGCCCCTTTACTACACTACAGATCAGAATTAAGGTAAAGTGAAGCCGGCTTCAGTCTCACTTTTGATCGGCTTCAGTTGGAAGTGAAGCCGGCATCACTATTTTTCGGCTTCACTTTAGTAATGTCAGCTCGGCCAATTGAAGCCATTATCTATTAACTCTCATCATAACAGCTGTTTTCAAGCAAGCAACAGTGTCGGGGGGGACAATTGTTTTAGCATAGTTGATACTTGATAGTTCACCCCCCTTTTTTGCTGCGAACAGTTGGAACACGATTTGGGAACGATGGTTTATGACCTACGTTTTAAAACCTTCCATTGTTATATATGTACTGGCATTGTAAACAAAACCATACCAATTTTAATAAGTACCCTTCCGTGGCGTCTCAGACTATAAGTCGCACTCCTCGACCACCCAATACTTGCGCTTGCGCGTTTTTGGCTGTTATATATTTATTTTGCTTATTTTATCGATCAAAAATAAGCAGTATAATATGGTTTAGTACCTATTTTTCAGTTGTTAGGTATGTATGGCTTATCACATTCAAACAGATGTACATGTACTTTTGCCTTTGCCCTTGTGCAAGCTCATTAAAATATGTTCTGAGGAGGTTTTCTGCAAAAATGTAATAAATGCAGGAATGGATGATCTTACGAAATTATAACTAAGCCCAACAGTAAAAAAAAAGCCAATATCACCCGTGTCTTCTGACTTTTAGCTTGCTTTCACGACAAAATTTACTAATCTACTAACCAAGACTCAGGGAGAAGTGGTGCCAGTGGTGCATATAGCAATAGCTGGGATTGCATTGCAATGCAACCAATGCCAGACACGTAAAATAAATAAGATTATTAACTCTCCATGCAAAGACCCACACACGCACACTACACACAGTAGGAGTCAGCTGCCAGTAGTTACTCATTGTTTGATTGGAGGTAATAGCGAAGGGCAAGGTTAATACTGGACGAATTTGACCTCAGCTGACCTTGTGTCTTAGCACTACCTTCAGAAGTCCAGCTAAGAAACTCTGCTTGATAATTGCAGTTAACTGCTACTGCTAGCGGAAAAGTTAGAAGCAGTTGACTAGCTAGCTTATTAATAACTTAGTTAAATTATTTGTTTTTGGGTTTCGGCAATATTATTCCTTTAAGTTTTGGTAAATGTTGATAATAAATATAGTATAAAAATAACCTAATGCGACACGGTGATATACTGATATTTAAAATATGAAACAATAACACGTAATGGAAAACAATAAAGGATGTAGAAAAAATAAAAAAAATTAAAAAATTTGAATGTTTTTTGAAAAGTTGAATGGTTAGAAATGGAACGCTAATTAGAAATGGAGGAGGGCGCAGTGTGCTCGATTTATCCAAAATTTTGCTAAATTAATCAATATAGTGGGTGAAGATCTGATCAATTTGACCAGACTACGCCGTTCCTGCGACCCCCTAGGCTCACATTTATATAGCCCCGTAACCTTGGTGTCTGCTTTAAAACAACTGTTGTGAGAGTTAATAGATAATGGTTTCAATTGGCCGAGCTGACACACTAAAGTGAAGCCGAAAAATAGTGATGCCGGCTTCACTTCCAACTGAAGCCGCTCAAAAGTGAGACTGAAGCCGGCTTCACTTTACCTTAATTCTGACCTGTACTGTAGAAATTTTTGTTAACACTGACGAAGCTAATTTTTACATGATTCGATAGCCTAACGTCATATCTCAACCTCTATGATCCATTTTTTTAAATTTTTGTCCATGGCCAGAGCAGTGACGCCAAATGTATATAAAATCACTCAAATTTGGCGGGCCCAAAAAACGGCCATTTTTTCACCTTTCGCCCTCGATTTTAAAATTGAAAATACATATCAAAAATCCGGATCATACGATTTTGCGCATAGAGGGCTACTCCTATGCCAAGTTTCAGCCTGATTGGCTTGTGTGGTTTGTGCTAGGATAGTTCAAATAAATGCTACTTTTCGGCTTTTTGGCGTAGGTTCGCCTGTGTAAATACACTAACAAACGCACTGAACCAAAAGTGCACCTTCAAGCTTAATTGTTCTTATCTGAGGTAGAGGTGCCTTGGGGGAGTAACATATGTGAAAATAAGCAACATTGGGGAACTTTGATTTTTGACCTGGGTAGCCCCCCCCCTTAAGGTGGTAGTTCCAGAATCGCAGTTTTTTTACATGAGGCTATTTTCAAAGCTTTTTTTCAGAACAACCAGTAAAGGAGGAATAAGTTGGCTACAATGTTTCGAAACAAGACTCAAAACTGTATACCATCACGTTTTAATCACTGATAAAATCCCACGTTAAGACTAGCTACTCCATTGGCTTACAGTTCAGTAAGCCAACGTTGTAGCTAGTCTTAACCACGGCATTTTACACCAAATAAAAAATGCTCTGGGTGTTTTTTGGTGCAGTTGAAGAAAATCATCGTCTCTTTACTCATAGTGTGTGGATCTCTCTGAAAAACGGGTCACTGCGATTATGGAACTACCACCTTAAGTGCTCAGACTGATACTTAATTAGATCCGTTTTACATTTTACATAGTTGATGCCCTTTGCATCACCAACTGTTTCTATGAGCCCGGTTAGCCTAGTTGGTAGGGCGTCCGATCCGCAAGCGGAAGGTTGATGGTTCGAATCTACTTCCGGAGCTCATTTTTGAAAATTTGAGACGACATTTTGGTTTTTTGTTCCTTCTAGAGAAGGAACTATTGTTTTGAAATTAACTGCTCATAGCGTTTAACGCTACTGAGCAGGCTGCATAGCCAGTATGTTTTACGTGTATTTTCAGCTTGGGTGCTGCCTGCTGATTTTTGTCTGCGTATATGCAGAAAAATCAATAATCGATGTACACTGCTGTAACAATGTACTTTTTCAAAATCGGCACCGGGATGTTTCACCAGCAGTATATAAGAGCCATCAGAAAACAGTGTTTATCGCTTCTTGTTCTTAGAGCTGATTTGCTCAGCTCAGATCAAAGTGTGACTTTTGAGCCAAATGGCTCGTGCAGCGGGATGCTTAACATCCTGCAGCACTTTTTTGTACGTATTACGTATTTAAATTAAGTTAGAAGAAGCTAGTTATAAAGTAGAGTAAGATACGAAGTAGGTATAGCAGCTTACGGTAAGTATGGAATAGAGAACTAATTCATTTAAACCTGAAAGGTAGACACCGGGGAAGGAACCTTGACCCTTTTGGGGCCTACTTGTTATTATTAACAGAATACAGTCAATGGGAATGAAGTAGGTCTGTAGTAACTTCAGTGAAGCTGTTAACGACAAATACACTGCAAATCTAGGTGACACACGCACATACACACATGAGCTGATGTTTAACACGCACACAGACGAAACTGTTGCACAGTCTAGTGTTATCTCGCCAGAATCAAAATTAAAGACCTGTTGTGCTGTGGCACAACAGGAACAAGTAAAAGTTTACTGCAAAAGTAGTCCAGTGAGGGAGAAGTGAGAAGGTTGAACGTTTGACAACATTAGGCCTGTTGCGCATCAAAAACTATTCGCAAACAAAAAGTATATTAATAATTTCAAGAGTACATAATAGGTAGAGTATGATACTTTCTATTATGCCTTGGATTGGCCGTCCAATGCGAAAACCAAATTTACCCATTTTTGTACAGTTCTCAGGAGGGCACCACTTTTCAGAGCATTCATTATAAGCAAGCTTTTTCTAAAAGCCTGATGTTCCCCATACGAAGATTATCAAATAGCTGTATTAACAGGGACTCCAGATGCCAGAAATACTGTCAAGGCCTGTTTATATTTAGTATACTTTCCTGTTTCCGACGTCTTCGACAAGAAGTAGAGCTATAATAATAGTTTTGTCAGGTTTCTAAATTTGTTTTTTGTTGCCGTTAAGTTCTGTCGATTGTTAAACACATTCCTACAGCAACTTTGGACTGACAAATTTCTGAAAAAACTAATGTTATGTTAAAGTTAGCTATGTTAAAGTACATATATGTACTGCACCATCTGAAGCCATCTCACGATGATGTAGAGTTTGTGCAAATCTCATAGATAATTTTAAAACAGCAATTTGGGGGTACATATCACATTAATGGATGCTAAGTAATGAAATTTTTAAAAAAATAAAATCATAATTAAAAAAAATTAACGCAAATCTGGTTCCGGTTGACATCTAACTTTTCATGTTAAAATTTAAAATGAACTTTGTTAATTGAAATGTTGATAGTTTACCATTCACTTAGAGTCAAAAATAGGCAAAATCAAACGGTGCAAGAAACAAATACTAAACATTACTTCATATTTTCCGCTTAGTGGCATTTTCGCGACAGAAATTAAGACCTATAACAAAGCTTGCACCTTCAGGTGGAACAAAATCCTGTTGATAATGTACACTGAATTCTTACAGTGAAGCCATAATTAATACTGCACTCTTGTTATATGCATATTGCATATACCAGCTTATATATGTATTGCATATACCTCTGGCCGTTAACAGCAGTCTAGTGAGTACTGACCGACACATCACTACAGCAAGGCAAGAGCAAACACACGCACACAACACAAAAGCTTGTGTCAGGTAAGTGTGTGCATTTACAGATTTCGCAAATCCTATACAAACCAAGTATAAAGTACCTGTTGCGCTGTGGCGCAACAGGAAAAACCATTTTAGACAATAAACTTTTCATTCATAAAACTCCCTTGACGGTCGAAGGACCTCGTGAGGGACAACAAAGCTGCTACTCATTCCACACAGCTTACAGCTTAAAAAAGAAAGTATGAACAAAATCTCCATATATATATTAGCTATTACAAAAAAAATTAGTGAAACATTATATAGTGTAGTTTGTATATTTGATGATAACGCCAACTTTTCATCACCGTAAATCGTTTAACAGCCACTGACAAAATTGATCAATTTTCCAGTAGCATATGAACATAGCCACAATTTTGGCGAAACAGAGCCAGTACAGTCGCTTTATTAAATAAAATATCCATTGATTGGAGACCACCTAATACTGACGAAGCTGATTTTTACATGCTTCGACAGCCTAATGTCATATCTCAACCTTTATGATCCATTTTTTTTAAAAATTTTTGCCCATGGCCTGAGCAATGACGCCAAATGTAAAATCACTCAAATTTGGCGTGCCCAAAAAACAACCATTTTTTCACATTTCGCCCTCGATTTTAGAATTGAAAATACATATCAAGAATCAGGATCATACGATTTTGCGCATGCATGTGGGCTGCTACTATGCCAAGTTTCAGCCTGATTGGCTTGATTTTGTTTTGGTGTTATAACTGTTCAACTAAGGGCAACTTTTAAGCTTTTATGCGTACTTTTGCCTATGTAAATACACTGACGAACGCACTGAACCAAAAGTGCACCTTCAAGCTTAATTGTTCTCATCTAACGTTGGCGTGCCTTGGGGGAGTAACACAGGGGTGGACGCGGGTCGTGGGTACCCGCGGGTACCCGCGGGCTGGGTTGGGTTGGGTCGAAAAATTTGAGCCGTGGGTCGACCCGCGGGTACCCACTTCAGGCTGCGTGGGTCGACAAATTTTTTTCCGACCCGCGAAACCTAAAAAATCACTATGTCGGCCTCCAATTTTACAGAAATTTAAGTACCGTGTAATAGTACAATTCGTTTAAGGTACATAATACATATGTAGCAGTGCAATGATGTGCACTTTGCAAATTGAAATTATACATGAGCAACAGCTAAAAACAATTAATTATCAGGTAGGGTATGTCTATAAAGTGGTGGGTCAAAGTGGGTCGCGGGTCGGGTTTTACGGCGCAGGTTGGGTCGCGACTCGCGGGTTACCCACGAGTGTCGAGCCGCGGGTTGGGTTGGGTCGCGGATCGAAAATTCTGACCCGCGTCCACCCCTGAGTATATAACATAAGTGAAAATAAGCAAAATTGGAGAACTTTGATTTTTGACCTGGGTAGCCCCCCCCCTTAATCAAGGTTTTTGGTCAGACATTTTTAAAGTAGCATTTAGGGTACTGAGTAACTTTGGCGATAAATGGTTTTCAGCGACTATTTTGATCATAATTGAAGAAAACTTGCTTGGAATCAATAGAGTTTAAATTTGGTGTGTACATTGCGGCAAAAATTTCAAATTTATTTGCACTATTTTGTTGTCGTAGAAAAATTTTCGATGCATTATAACAAAAACAATATACGTCTGTCAAGTCTAAGCAGGGGTGCACGCGGGTGTAAGTTTTCGACCCGCGACCCAACCAACCCGCGACTCTACACTCGTCGGTAACCCGCGACCCACTTTGACCCACCATCCTAATACCTATAACCTACCGATGATTAACTGTTTGTTGCTGATATCATGTATAATTTATACAGTGTACATTGTACATTATTCACTTTAAACTTTGAACGAATTTAGGGCAATACGGCACTATTACGCAGTACTCAAAATTCTGTAAAAGAAGAGTCCGACGTGTAATTTTTTCACGTTTCGCGGGTCGGAAAAATTTTAGCGAAGTGGATACCCGCGGGTTGACCCACGATTCAAATTTTCCGACCTAACCCAACCAACTCGCGGGTACCCAGTCAGTACCCACGACCCACGTCCACCCCTGAGTCTAGGTCCCTTCAGACTCGAATGCTTGCACTTATAAATAGACTCTACCAGCGGTATTAGAACTATTTGTTTCAATCATTTCACTTTTGATTAAATACGAACGGAAGCACAGGCCACGGGCATACGGACAAAGGTGCGATTCATACTTTGTTTGTTTGTTCGTTCCGTACTCCGTATGCCTTAAAATTTCGGCAAAGTAGAACTGAATTAAACATAGCCGGACATATGACAAAATGAAATTGTGCCTTTAGTACGGCTGAACGGGCATACGGCTGAACGGTCGAATATGGATTGCCGCGTAAATATGTTGCTAAAATAAATAATAAAAATACAAAGAAAAAAATAAATTTATCGCCGAAATCGCCAGTTTTGAAAAAATATGTTCAAAACAGTCAAATTATATGGTTGGTGTGAACTTTCCCCCCTGAAAATCTACCCCGGGGTAATTTTTCCGGGGGGAAATTTACACCGGGGCAATTTTTCCGGGGGGAAAATTTACACCGGGTGGAAAATTTACACCGTGACAACGGAATTTATTGCCGTGTTTGCCATGGCAACGCATGCGAGTTCATTATACTAAAAGATACGTCATCTATTAGAAAGTGTCAATTTGCTGATTACGTGTACAGTCTATATTCACAATAATTGACCAAAATGAAGAAAGTTAAAATATCTAGATTCTTTTTTTGCAATCATTGATAGGTATAGCAGTTTTTGTTTTCTCAAGCCACAAAATTTTACGATATTCGGAAGATTTTGAAGCTTAGATTTAATATACTGAAGCAATGTGATGACTTATCCAAATGAAACCATGCATGTATTGAGACACCGACAAGTGAATTTAGACTAAATTGGAATTAAACTTCATCGAGTCGTATTCATTCCAAAATAACACAACGCAAAAAATTGAAACAAAAAACGTATTTTGGGCAAACTGTCAAAATCGGCAACGAAACAAATACATGTGCTTACGATACAATTATTGGTTTGTGAAATGCAAAAAGCCGCTCATTAAATGGCTTCTAAAACAACCGAGTAGCTAACAGCTCATCAAAATTTGCTGAAAATGAAACTACCACCTTCATACTATAAGTTACTGAAAATAATGCTATTACGACTATCACTCACTATTTATTATTTCGTAACCATAATAACTATTCCACAATAAAAATTCCATACTAGTTTTTAGCACTTTCTAATACTAACCAACCCATCGGCGATTATGTCCTGAACATCAATCAGTAAGGTGAGACGCTCTTCTTTTATAGAGTGAGACACACTTGAGCATATATATTCTTGATCGACAACAATTAATACCAATATTTATTGATAGGAGAGCAAGCTGCATATAAACAAAACAAACCCCTGAACGGTAACTCATCGACCACTGACACACACTGAAGCCCGGTTCATACTTTCCTTAAGGACACTCCCTTCATGCAAAAAAGTTTGCCTATTTGGTCATTTAATTTTCCTAGAATGGCATAAAATAGAGACACGTATATATTCAGCACGTATGAACGCGCTTCAGAAACCAATATTTGACCCTAAAATACATAGGTACATTGACTCAATATATATATATAACTATGCATTGTATGTAGCACTAAAACAACACATACCCTATCTAATACATAAGTACAAACGAAAACCCGTGAAACGGAAAAGAACGCAGCAAAGCTATCATGGCTCTGGAATTCACGACCTACGGGTGGCACAAACGCTAATAGGTTGTGTCTTACATATGAAAGTTAGTGAAACACTAAACTGTTGGCTTGTTTCACTAACTTTTGCACATTAGTGTTGGCGTTTAGGTTGTGAATTCAGCCTGCTTTCACAATAAACTATCAACTCGACTAAAGTCTGACAAAAAATTGCTGGACCGAGTCAAAACGACACACATGACTTCAAAAAGAAAAGAACTACTTTCAGCCATCAAAACTGCAGCAATCAGTGGCAGTAATAATGTTTTATCTCAGGAGCCAGCACTTTTTGGTCAGACTTCGGCAGAACAAATTACACAGCAAACCAAAATTTTATTCCGTAAGCGGATTCATGCAAAATCTAGGGACGGGGGTGAGTGTCGCACACCAATTCTTCCACAATTAAAATGCTAAATAAAAATCCTGAATACTAGTTTGTCAAAAAACGTAATGTAGGTACAAAAGCAGTGATTTACAAAATTACCAAAATATGAAGCTGGCGTTATGGTATGCAATTCACGCTACTGACAAACAACCCCCTGAATATACCTCCATAAAAGTGAGTCAAACTTGTAAAACAACTCTTAAAAAGTAAAACAATGCTCAAAAAATTCCAGCTGATTTTAATCCGTTCACAAGTATGATTCCGCAGAAACAAACAAGTTGACAAAAAACGGGAAAGGAAGAATCTACCAACAGGTTTTGGCACCAAAACACGTAAGAGCATAAAATGTTAGTGGGGAAGGGATACAGGGCAATAACAGACAAGGGACTCCTAGACGGTGGCGTAGTGGTTAGCATTATCCACGTCGGCGCGAGCGGCCCGGGTTCGATTTCAGGCGCCTTAACGTTTTTCAACTATTTCGACACCGGACCCACGGTCCAGGGCAGCTCTAGACTGCAACTCGCACCGCCCTCCCGCCGCCACTCTAATGGTTTAGTCAGTACAAACGAAACTTTTTTCGCACTCAATTCCAATGTTCTACCTTTACGATACTTTAACGTTGACAGAAGAGAGCAGCTCAAATCTGAAATCACAATGCTGCACACCCCGTCGATCATTCTAAAAAATGAACAATCGGAATTTCCATTTTTTGCTAAGCGGAGGATAAAACTGTAGCACGCCAATTCAGACAAGTTCTACGCAAGGACACAACAATACTGCGGGCATAAAACGGCACTGTTAATTAAAACATATCACATTCATTTGGGGCTACGAACACCAGAAGACGCAAAGATGCCAAAATAAATCAAAGGGATGGGGCAGGATGGTAGATTGATAAATATTACAAAGGCAGCACAGTTTAGTTTCCTACTAACCCCCGCAACTGAATTGGTCACTACACTTTAGCATCTTCGCAGCACAACCATTACAAGCAATAAGGTACCAGATAGCAGCAATTATGTTAGCAATGCAGTCCCGAAAGCTGCAGCAAAGAGCAAATGCCATGTGCATTTTTTGCGCAATTCAATCCTATCTAACCTATCTATCTATATACACTTCCACAATAAGCGGACTTAACTAATGAGCTAATTTAGCAGTACAGCGTAACTGAACACACTATGTGCGCTGATAATTGAACACGTCTGTTAAATGGGTTTAGTTATAGTTTCGTTTCGCGGTAACTTTCAGTTCCAACATCCGCTGACCTCTATTATAATATACATTCCCAAAAAACTATCAAATAAACTCTTGTGCTCATGAAAACTAATTATGATTTACGAAAACTAAATTACGTACCTAAATACCACATTAATAAACGATTACTAATTCACAGATATTATATCACAAAAATAAATTAAATAAGATTAACAAAGTATAATAAGGCACAAGTATTAGCAATGATTCAGGCAAAATTAAGTTCGCGATTGGAACGTTCAGTGTGATGTTACCCAATCTGCCATAACCAATCCAGATTCAAAACGCTAGGCTGAAGCAAGGAAATCATTAAGCCTAACCATCCTATTTTCAATTAGTCAGCAAATAAATTAATTAGTAATTCAGTAACGATAGGCTGACTCATGATTAACTTATTG
>JASANF010010027.1:0-30637 GCA_030248245.1 Trissonchulus sp. WLG1_4 | reverse complement strand
AAAGAGCAAACAACGTTGGCCAAAAGTGGTTTTGTGAAAAATTATGAATAGTCAAAGAAATTCGGAAAATTTTGTCACTGGAATTTTTCAACATGCAAAATTTTGAAATTTTATAAAAAATGCTACAGGCCTCAAAACTGCACAGAAATTGTTGTAGTAAGTAAGTTTGGGATGCGCTTTCCACCTACATACTCAAAAAGGTCCTATGTCGTAAGGTTCGGCAAGGAAGCACTAGGGTTTTTTTCCCAGCAAAACGCGTAAGGTTTTTTTTCCCGCACCACTATACATTTCTGGCAGAAGTGTAGTGCTAACTGAAGGATTAGGGAAATGTTTTCTAATTCTAAGCGTTCCTTGATTTTTTTAATTTCCTTGATAAATGGAGACCTATCAGAAGTTTTTTCTAACCGGGAAATTAAATTCAAATCACGTCAGAAGCAGAACGTTACATCGGTAAATAGTGCGTACTGTGTATAGCAGGCGGGGAAAAAAAACCGACCCCATTTTTTGGGGGAAAAAAACCCACCCCGGTTCCGGAACTTGGGTATGTGGTACAGGTCTAAAATTTGCCAGCGTATAGTACAGTCCCTGTAGGCAACCGTATATAAGCGGTATCCAAACGGGGTCTCGTTGGTACTTTTTATGAGTCAAAAAATTTTGACCCCCCATTTTTGACTCGAGATGGCTCCAAGGGAGGTGAATTTTGGAGACTCATTTCTCAGCACTAAGAGATGCGAGCTCAAATGTAAAAACACTTTTACAGAGGACTACCCTTCCTCTATTCATGACCGCAGTGGCAGGTCCCTCCTTCTTTCGTACGAGAGGGGGGCATGACCGAAATTAGACGGGGTAAAAAAAACCCATGTGGGGGAAAAAACCCACCTCGGTTCCGGAACTTGGGTCTGGTGATGTCCAAAAACCTAGTAGCTACTCCAAAAGACTCATGGTAGTGCAAAAAACGTATATTGTTAACACAAATGCGCATACTGACACTTTCTTGATCGAATTCTGGAATACGGGCCCAATAGTCGGACTTTGTCATTTTGAGGTCCCTTTGGAGCGGAAAGTAGTATTATCTGGTACTATTGCCAGTTTTTTGTATGTTTTTAATTATAACCTGTTAATTTCTCTTGTTTAAACGCCAAATAACCGAATAAAATTAAAATATGCCCGTCACGACCAGTCACACCCACTTACGGTACCCTCCATGGAGGGTCGATGGCGTAAAAAGTAGCCATAAAGTGCAGATTTTGCATGTATTTGAAGCGTAATAGCAACTTTTTAGTTGTTTTCAACGTTTTCAGGCGAAATTAAGGTGTTTTGTTTTCAACTCTGAAAATTCAAAATTTTATAATGGGCTGCGAAAGTGCGAAGGGCAGTTTTCAAACTTGTCTACCTGATGCCCCATAGCAAATATGCGCATAGTTTTGGCATCAGGGGCCTCTACTACTCCGAATACGTGCCATAGCGTTGAAAAACTACCGCTAACACACTTTTCGGGTGATTTATGGGGTGGGTTTTTTCCCCCACATGGGTTTTTTTTTCCCCAAATGGGTTTTTTTCCCCGGCAAGTTTTTGGCTTCCCGCCAAAAAATGGTAAGTGATAGCGAAATGAAACCGGTGCCAGCATTTAGAGCAAGGTTAGGCCTACGACAGATTTTTTTGGTTTCCCGTGAAAACGTATAGTCTATGAGCTACATGACGAAATATGAAAATGCGGGTTTTTTTCCCCGCCTGCTACACACATGCAAAATCTTTGACTAAAGTTAATAACGAAAGACAAGTAAGCCACTAAGTTGCAGGGGTCTGGGATGGCAGCCTACAGAAAAAAATTGAGGTTTTTTTCAATTTTTTTTCAAAAAATTTTTTCAAATTTGAGGCAGAATTTGGTCAAAGCAGCGTCATACAGGGGCAAGGTGGTTAAAATGAACCCGTGAAAACTAACAAATTTTTGCGCGGTCCCTTCACCCTTAGCGAAAGGGTCACATAACAAAATGTAGTTTGTAGTCATTTATATAGTCATTTAATGTAAATCACTTGTCGGTGGCGTACCCAGAAAAAAGACTGAAGATTTAAGTTAAACGCAGGATCACAAGGTAACAGGGGTCTGAGGGTGGTAGACGGGGGGGGGGGGGGGGGGGGGGGAGGGGAGGGGTGTGGTGGGGGGGGTTCTGGGCTGTAAGGTCGAGAGGGGTTTTTTTGAGCGAGGGTTTGTTTACCTATGACGCGAAAATAAAAATGTCGTCGAGTTAAGTAGTGGTTAAACTATTTTCAACTTTTCGGGTCGTCTGTGCTTTAATAAATCGGATCTAAGTGGTGCGGGGAAAAACTATTTTCAACTTTTCGGGTCGTCTTGTGCTCACATAAATTGGATCATTAATGCTCGCGGCTGTTATAACGGCATCTTTCGCCCAACTGTTGCACTAATAAAATGGATTGTACTCTCTCATGTTTCTGAGTAATGAGTCTCGAAACTCCGGCAAAAAACTATGCGGGAAAAAAACTAAAGCGGGGAAAAAAACTATACTTTTTCTGCTTGTTCTATTAGCAGTGAGTATATATAAAACAATTTCATCGTGTTCTACAACTCTTAGGCTGCAGTATGGACTGAAAACGTTCTCCGACATCTCATGTGACTCACAATGATTCTTCAAAAATTGACTTTTTGGCAGAAATGACTTCTGCCAATATGCATTTTTTCGTATTTAAAAGCATTAAAAAAGAGTTTTGCGCTTATTACGTTAGAAACAGTGGACAAACACGCTCGCATCAATCATTCTTGAATTAAAGTGGTACGCAGCAGTTAAAACTAAAATATCTGCAAAAAATGCAAATTTTGGTGAAACATCACAAAACAGGTTTCGTAAGGGGTGTCGGGGTATGACAAAATGACAAAAAACGACGTTTTGCGGCGAATAAAGGTTTTAATGAACTCTAGCATGTTGTTAGCAGATGAACAACTTTAGTAGCAATACGGTGAGTTTAGAAATGTCGGCAAAAAAATAGGGTTTTTTTCTCGCAATAGGGGTTTTTTCCGCACAAACTTTGAAAGTCACAGGTCAACGAGAAAGTTTTCACTGTTTTTGCGCTTTAGAAGTATAAAGGAACAAGTCTGAAAAATGCAAAGGCGTTGGCCAAAAAGTGTTTGTGAAAGATATGACAAGTCAAAAATTGAAAATTTTTGTCACTTTGGAATTTTTCAACATGCAAAATCTTGAAATTTTATAAAAATGCTACACACGAAAATCAAGAATTGGTGTGGTAAGTCAGTTTGGGACGCGCTTTCCACCTACATCCTCAAATGGGCCTATGTCTAAAGGTTCGGCCAGGAAGCCTAGGGTTTTTTTCCCCGCAAACGCGTAGTGTTTTTTTCCCACACCACTATAACTACTCACGTTTCTGAGTAATAAGCCTCGAACCTCCGGGGAAAAAACCCTATTACTTTTTTCGGTTTTTTCTATTAGCAGTGAGTATATATATCATGCTGCATCTACTTACGCTTGCTGATGTGGGTCTTACCTTTGGTTTTAATTCCCCCGCTGCAAACATTTTCCAATATAGCAGATGGGGGAAAAAACCCGCATCTTCATATTTCGTATTGTAGCTCATAGGACTATACGTTTTCACTGGAAACCAAAAAACTCTGTCGTAGGCCTAACCTTGCTCTAAATGCTGGGACCGGTTTCATTCGGCTATCTCTTGCCGTTTATTGGCGGGAAGCCAAAAACTTGCCGGGGAAAAAACCCATTTGGGAAAAAAACTCATGTGGGGGAAAAACCCACTCCATAAAACACCAGATAAGTGTGTTAGCGGTAATTTTTCAACGCCATGGCACGTCTTAGGAGTAGTAGAGGCCCCTGATGCCAAAACTAGACGCAGATTTGTGCTGTGGGGCCTCTGGTACACAAGTTTGAAAATTGTCCTTCGCAGCCCATTGTAAAATTTTGAATTTTCAGAATTTGAACGGTTTTTTCAGTCCACACTGCAGCCTAAGAGTTGTAGAACACGATGAAACTGAGTTTATATACTCACTGCTAATAGAAAAACCGAAAAAAGTAATAGGGTTTTTTCCCCGGAGGTTTCGAGGCTTATTACTCAGAAACGTGAGTAGTTATAGTGGTGTGGGAAAAAAACCCTACGCGTTTTGCGGGGAAAAAAAACCCTAGTGCTTCCTGGCCGAACCTTTAGACATAGGCCCATTTTGAGGATGTAGGTGGAAAGCGCATCCCAAACTGACTTACCACACCAATTTCTGTGCAGTTTTGAGGTCTGTAGCAGTTTTTATAAAATTTCAAGATTTTGCATGTTGAAAAATTCCAAAGTGACAAAAATTTTCAAATTTTTGACTTGTCATAATTTTTCACAAAAACACTTTTGGCCAACGCCGTTTGCATTTTTCAAGAGAGTTGCCTTTCCTTTATACTTCTAAAGCGCAAAAACAGTGAAAAACGTTGTGGTTGACCTGTGACTGTTCAAAGTTTGTGCGGGAAAAAAACCCCTATTGCGAGGAAAAAAACCCTATTTTGTTTGCCGACATTTTTTTGCTAAACTCACCCATTCTTGCTACTAAAGTTGGTTCATCTGGGCTAACAACATGCGTAGAGTTCATTAAAACCGTTTATTCGGCCGCAAAACGTCGTTTTTTGTCATTTTGGGTCATACCCCGACACCCCTTACGAAACCTGTTTTGGTGATGTTTCACCAAAATTTGGCATTTTTTGCAAATATTTAGGTTTTAACTGCTGCGTACCACTTTAATTCAAGAATGATTGATGCGAGCGGTGTTTGTCCACTGTTTCTAACGTAATAAGCGCAAAACTCTGTTTTTAATGCTTTTAAATACGGAAAAAATGCATATTTGGGCAGAAGTCATTTCTGCCAAAAAGGGTCAATTTTTGAAGAATCATTGTGAGTCACATGGGTGTCGGAGAAACGGTTTTTTTAGTCCATACTGCAGCCTAAGAGTTGTAGAACACGATGAAATTGTGTTTATATATACTCACTGCTAATAGAACAAGCAGAAAAAGTGATAGGGTTTTTTTCCCCGCATTAGGGTTTTTTTCCCGCATAGGGTTTTTTCCCGGAGGTTTCGAGACTCATTACTCAGAAACGTGAGGAGGTACAATCCATTTTATTAGTGCAACAGTTGGGCGAAAGATGGCCGTTATAACAGCCGCGAGCATTAATGGATCCAATTTATGTGGAGCACAAGACGACCCGAAAAGTTGAAAATAGGGTTTTTTCCCCGCACCACTATAGATCCGATTTATGTGGAGCACAGGACGACCCGAAAAGTTGAAAATAGGGTTTTTAACCACTGTACTGTAAGTGGGTGTGACTGGTCGTGACGGACATATTTTAATTTTCGTCGGTCATAGTGGTGTGGGAAACAAACCCTACGCGTTTTGCGGGGAAAAAAACCCTAGTGCTTCATGATCGAACCTTTAGACATAGGCCCTTTTTGAGTATGTAGGAGTAAGCGCATCCCAAACTGACCTACCACACCAATTCTGTGCAGTTCTGCTGAGGCCTGTAGCATTTTTTATGAGATATCAAAATTTTGCATGTTGAAAAATTTCAAAGTGACAAAACTTTCCAAATTTTTGACTTGTCATAATTTTTCACAATAACACTTTTGGCCAACGCCATGTTTCCATGTGTGTAATACACTGGTTGATGTGACGTACCATCTTTTGTTCCTGGGGGCTGCCAGTCTACCACCCTCAGACCCCTGTTACCTTGTGATCCTGCGTTTAACTTAAATCTTCAGTCTTTTTTCTGGGTACGCCACCGACAGTGATTTACATTAAATGACTATATAAATGACTACAAACTACATTTTGTTATGTGACCCTTTCGCTAAGGGTGAAGGGACCGCGCAAAAATTTGTTAGTTTTCCCGGGTTCATTTTAACCACCTTGCCCCTGTATGACGCTGCTTTGACCAAATTCTGCCTCAAATTTGAAAAAAATTTTTTGAAAAAAAATTGAAAAAAACCTCAATTTTTTCTGTAGGCTGCCATCCCCAGACCCCTGCAACTTAGTGGCTTACTTGTCTTCGTTATTAACTTTAGTCAAAGATTTTGCATGTGTATAGCAGGCGGGGAAAAAAAACCCGCATTTTCATATTTCGTAATGTAGCTCATAGACTATACGTTTTCACGGGAAACCAAAAAAATGTGTCGTAGGCCTAACCTTGCTCTAAATGCTGGCACCGGTTTCATTTCGCTATCTCTTACCATTTTTTGGCGGGAAGCCAAAAACTTGCCGGGGAAAAAAAACCCATTTGGGGGAAAAAAACCCATGTGGGGGAAAAAACCCACCCCATAAATCACCCGAAAAGTGTGTTAGCGGTAGTTTTTCAACGCTATGGCACGTATTAGGAGTAGTAGACGCCCCTGATGCCAGAACTATACGCAGATTTGCTATGGGGCCTCAGGTAGACAAGTTTGAAAACGGCCCTTCGCAGCCCATTATAAAATTTTGAATTTTCAGATTTGAAAACAAAACACCTTAATTTCGCTTGAAAACGTTCAAAACAACTAAAAAGTTGCTATTACGTTTCAAATACATGCAAAATCTGCACTTTATGGCTACTTTTTACGCCATCGACCCTCCATGGAGGGTGCCGTAAGTGGGTGTGACTGGTCGTGACGGGGATATTTTACTTTCATTCGGTTATTTGGCGTTTATACAAGAGAAATTAACAGGTTATACTTAAAAACATACAAAAAACTGGCAATAGTACCAGATAATACTACTTTCCGCTCCAAAGGGACCTCAAAATGACAAAGTCCGACTATTGGGCCCGTATTCCAGAATTCGATCAAGAAAGTGTCAGTATGCGCATTTGTGTTAACAATAAACGTTTTTTTGCACTACCATGAGTCTTTTGGAGTAGCTACTAGGTTTTTGGACATCACCAGACCATTTTCAAAAAGTGGGTTTTTTCCCCCACATGGGTTTTTTTTACCCCGTCTAATTTCGGTCATGCCCCCCCTCGTACGAAAGAAGGAGGGACCTGCCACTGCGGTCATGAATAGAGGAAGGGTAGTCCTCTGTAAAAGTGTTTTTACATTTGAGCTCGCATCTCTTAGTGCTGAGAAATGAGTCTCCAAAATTCACCTCCCTTGGAGCCATCTCGAGTCAAAAATGGGGGGTCAAAATTTTTGACTCATAAAAAGTACCAACGAGACCCCGTTTGGATACCGCTTATATACGGTTGCCTACAGGGACTGTACTATACGCTGGCAAATTTTTAGACCTGTACCACATACCCAAGTTCCGGAACCGGGGTGGGTTTTTTTCCCCCAAAAAATGGGGTCGGTTTTTTTTCCCCGCCTGCTATACACGAGTACATTTACCGATGTGACGTTCTGCTTCTGACGTGATTTGAATTTAATTTCCCGGTTCAAAAAAATTTCTGATAGGTCTCCATTTATCAAGGAAATTAAAAAAATCAAGGAACGCTTAGAATTAGAACTCATTTTATTAATCCTTCAGTTAGCACTACACTTCTGCCAGAAATGTATAGTGGTGCGGGAAAAAAAACCTTACGCGTTTTGCTGGGAAAAAAACCCTAGTGCTTCCTTGCCGAACCTTACGACATAGGACCTTTTTGAGTATGTAGGTGGAAAGCGCATCCCAAACTTACTTACTACACCAATTTCTGTGCAGTTTTGAGGCCTGTAGCATTTTTTATAAAATTTCAAAATTTTGCATGTTGAAAAATTCCAGTGACAAAATTTTCCAAATTTTTGACTTGTCATAATTTTTCACAAAACCACTTTTGGCCAACGTTGTTTGCACTTTTCAAGAGAGTTACCTTTCCTCTATACTTCTGAAGCTCAAAAACAGTGATAAACGTTGTGGTTTACCTGTGACAGTTCAAAGTTTGTGCGGGAAAAAAAACCCTATTGCGGGGAAAAAGAACCCTATTTTGTTTGGCGACAATTTTTTGCTAAACTCACCCATTGTTGATACAAAAGTTGACTGATCTGGGGTAAGAACATGTGTAGACTTCACTGAAACCGTTTATTCGGCCACAAAACGTCGTTTTTTGTCGTTTTGGCCCATACCCCGACACCCCGTACGAAACCTGTTTTGGTGATGTTTCACCAAAATTTTTGCATTTTTTGGAATATTTAGGCTTTAGCTGCTGCGTATATACCACCTAAATCCAAGAATGGTAGACGCGGGCGGTGGTTGGCCACCGTTTCTAACATAATAAGTGCAAAAATCTATTTTTAATGCATTTAAATACTAAAAAAATGCATATTTGGGCAGAAGTCATTTCTGCCAAAAAGGGTCGATTTTTGAAGATTTATTGTGAGTCACATGGGTGTCGGAGAAACGGTTTTTTTAGTCCATACTGCAGCCTAAGAGTTGTAGAACACGATGGAATTGAGTTTATACTCCCTGGTAATAGAACAGCCGAAAAAAGTGGTAGGGTTTTTTTCCCCGCATTAGGGTTTTTTCCCCGCATAGGGTTTTTTTCCCCGGACGTTTCGAGGCTTATTACTCAGAAACGTGTGTAGTTAGAATCCATTTTATTAGTGCAACAGTTAGGCGAAAGATGGCCGTTATAACAGCCGCGAACATTAATGGATCCGATTTATGTGGAGCGCAGGAGGACCCGAAAAGTTGAAAATAGGGTTTTTTTCCCCGCACCACTATACACAAAAAACATGAAAACTGTATGTTAGCTAATTTTTCATGGATGCTTAGACGTTTGGTTTTGCTCTTTTGACTTTAGATTCTGACACGCCGTTATTTGCCGTTTTTGAGAGTTATCGCTCTTAGACGCCTTCTTGTGGCTTACTGTTCTTGGTATTCTGAATTCAAATTTTAGCTCTGATGTTTTCTGTCGGTTTACTAAATTTCGACCCCCTTTCTAAAAAAATCGCAATTTACATCTTTTTTTGGCCAAAAAACACAGATGTCAACAAATTTTGGCCAAAATTTAGGTAAAAGACCGCTTAAATTTCATAAAAAAAGCTGATTTTTTTAAATTTTTACCCAAAATTTTCTCTAGGTACGCCACTATAGGGTGAAATAACGCTAACTAGCAATATTGCTGCAGCGCAACGGCACTGTAGTCATAATCTAATTTTGACGAACGAAAAATAAAAATGACGACAGGAGTTTAAAAATGACGCCAGAATGATGAAATTCTATTTTGAAAAAACCCTGATTGACACTTTGTACCTAATTGTATATATACTTGATTCGAACTGACAAATTGACACCCAGACACACTCGACGCTTCCTGGAGACAAATTTTTTCCGCCCGACACAACTTGGACACACCTTCCATTTTCAAAAAAACCTGGTATATGTGATATATATATACATACGTGGGCAGCTACCGAATTCTGGGGGGGGGGGGGGTGTGAGCCACCGGGGGGAGGGGGTGCGGAGCAACTTTTCCGGCCATTTTTGCTTCGTGAGCTACCTTCAAAATCTGGGGGGGTGAAGCACCTGTCTGGGAAGGGAGGGTGAAGATGCCTTCTGGGGGGGGGTGAAAAACTATATATAAATATATATATATATATAATGTGGCTGTAAAGTCAGGAAAAAAAACGAATAAAAACAGAAAAAATATAACATAACATACACCGGAAATTTGGTCCCAGGCTGCTGCTTGGTAGTTTTCTCTGCCATAGCAGGTAGCTGAAACAAAAATAAGAATGTCTGCAAACATATTAAAAATACGAGTAAATTGCGATGGGGGGAGGTTGAGTGCCGGAGGTTGGTTGCCACGATATATGTACAATTTTAATGGATTGAAACCACTAAAAATACAGACTTTTTGAAACAACTTATATATATACTAAGTAAAGGCAAGTTTTGAAATAAAAAATAATCTATGCGCGGCGGGAAAACTGAAGCGGGAAGTAGAGAGTCATTCAAGACAACAAACGTTGAATCCATCGTCAGCCGAGCGCTAACCTGCTGGATTGGGTATATACTGCTGGCATATTTTTAGCGGGTGTGGTGTTACGCTAATTTTAAAAAAATTACAATTTCAGGGGGCTGAAAGCCAATCTTGGAGGGGGTGGTGTAGGGATGGAAGTCTCGGCTTTTTTTCCAAGACCGCGACCGAGACCGAGACCACGAAACCGAGACTACCGAGACCGAGACCAAATTCCGAGACCGCCAAAACCGAGACTTTGGGTCATTTTTTGCCATTTTTTTACCTATCGATTTGATGACTTTTTACAAGTTTTTAGGTAATATTGCAAGACCATGGTCAGACACCTTCTTATGTATAAATAACAGCTTACATCACGTTAATTTTTGTTACATTGCTGGTTCTTTCTCCCGTTTGTGTGGGACTGTGGGACCATGTCCTCTTAAATATTGTGAAATTTTGACCCCTGTTCCAAAACAGACGCAATTTGTCCTTGTTCTTGCCAGAAAATAGCAAATTTTGACACTGTTTGGCTCTAATTTAGTTAAAAATAGCTCCGATTGTATTGGAATTACCAACGTTCTGCTAAAATACACCCAAGATAGAAAGGGTTTGGCTCAAAAATTAGACCTGCGCGCCGTGACGCTCTTTCATTCTTTGCCTCCGGCGTGACACCCCTGTGAGTGGGGCCCCCTCAATCCCCTGGGACTAAATTTTAGTTGGGAGTAGTCAATAGAGTCTTGTCTTCTCATCTACCGAACTACATGTGTCACCGCATAGTTCTTAGTAGTGCATTTAGTTGAACTTTCACAGATTTTTTTTATTTTTTGCTAAACTCATACTAATTGATTGGAAATTACAGTTAAGTATGTGAAGCCACCAAATGGCATAAAAAAGTTGACCAGCCAAACACTAATACTAGAGAATTAAATATAATAATAATTACACACAGACTTGAAAGATAATATGAAATAAGAAAACTAATCATAAACGTATATACATTTTTGTGTATGTACTGTGTTTACTGATATACTAAACAACCACGGTAAAGTTGTTTTCGGAAGACAGAATCTCACTGTTTGGTGTGAAATTCTGGTGAAATGAACATTTCCGAAAAAAATTTCCTGCCAAAAACATAAACCAAAGGGGGGACCACAGGAAAATTTTTCACAGATTTGAAAAACCGAGACCGGGTAGAAACCGAGACTTTTCGACTACCGAGACCGAGTCCTGTCTCCCTGTCTCCTTGCGAAGTAAATATTCTTGTCTTGTCTTGTCTTGTCGAGACCAAGACCGAGACTTCCATGCCTAGGGTGGTGGTCATAGATGCTCATAGGGGGTGGTAGGGGCCAGGGGGGTATCCACACTCCCCTCAGGGGGGTCGCCACCCCCCCTTCCTCAGACACCAGGCACCCCCCTCTGATTGCCGGAAAATGGTACCAAAATTGAGTTAAAAATCTAAAAATCGCAAAAAATTTTCGGCCGCAGCCAAAAAGTGCCCCAAAAATGAGTAAAAAATCGAAAAAGTGCAAAACTTTTCCGGCTTTCCCCGGAAATCAAACCAGAACCAGGACCACCCCCCTCTCCGCCAGTGGTAGGGCACTCCCCTCGCCGATTGCTCCCGTGCATCTCTGGTGGTTGTGAGATTAGGTGGAGCGATTCCCCAATCACTCGTATAGTGGTGCGGGGAAAAACCTCTATTTTCAACTTTTCGGGTCGTCGTGTGCTTTACATAATATGTATATAAATCGAATCCATTAATGCTCGCGGCTGTTATAACGGCCATCTTTCGCCTAACTGTTGCACTGATAAAATGGATTCTAACCATACATGTAACAGCACCAAAATATTGGGTACCACTAACCCCCTTGGTGGGACCCCCCCTCCCCTGCATCAACCATATACCATACCATACCATATAGCAGGCGGGGAAAATAAAACCCGCATTTTCATATTTCGTCATGTATATAGCTCACAGACTATACGTTTTCACGGGAAACCAAAAAAATCTGTCGTAGGCCTAACCTTGCTCTAAACGCTGGGACCGGTTTCATTTCGCTATCTCTTACCGTTTTTTGGCGGGAAGCCAAAAACTTGCCGGGGAAAAAAACCCATTTGGGGGAAAAAAACCCATGTGGGGGGAAAAAAACCCACCCCATAAATCACTCGAAAAGTGTGTTAGCGGTAGTTTTTCAACGCTATGGCCCGTATTCGGAGTAGTAGAGGCCACTGATGCCAAAACTATACGCAGATTTGCTATGGGGCCTCAGGTACACAAGTTTGAAAACTGCCCTTCGCAGCCCATTATAAAATTTTGAATTTTCAGATTTGAAAACAAAACACCTTAATTTCGCTTGAAAACGTTGAAAACAACTAAAAAGTTGCGATAACGCTTCAAATGCACGCAAAATGTGCACTTTATGGCTACATTTTACGCCATCGACCCTTGGTGGGGGGTACCGTCAGTGGGTGTGACTGGTCGTGACAGCCATATTTTAATTTTATTCGGTTATTTGGTGTTTAAACAAAAGAAATTAACAGATTATAATTAAAAACATACAAAAAACTGGCAATAGTAGCAGAGAATACTACTTGCCGCTGCAAAAGGACCTCAAAATGAACTTTCCGCTGCAAAAGGACCTCAAAATGACAAAGTCCGACTATTAGGCCCGTATTCCAGAATTCGATCAAGAAAGTGTCAGTTTGCGCATTTGTGATAATAAATAATATAAAATATAATAAACGTTTTTTTGCACTACCATGAGTCTTCTGGGGTAGTTACTAGGTTTTTCGACGTCACCAGAACATTTTCAAAAAGTGGGTTTTTCCCCCACATGGGTTTTTTTTACCCCGTCTAATTTCGGTCACGCCCCCCCTCGTACGAAAGAAGGAGGGACCTGCCACTGCGGTCATGAATAGAGGAAGGGTAGTCCTCTGTAAAAGTGTTTTTACATTTGAGCTCGCATCTCTTGGTGCTGAGAAACGAGACTCCAAAATTCACCTCCCTTGGAGCCATGTCAGGTCAAAAATGGGGGGGGTCCAATTTTTGACTCATAAAAAATACCAGCGAGACCCTTTTTGGATACCGCTTATATACGTTTGCCTAAAGGGACCGTACTATACGCTGGCAAATTTTTAGACCTGTACCACGTACCCAAGTTCCGGAACTGGGGTGGGTTTTTTTTCCCCAAAAAAATGGGGTGGGTTTTTTTCCCCGCCTGCTATACCATTTCTCTGCAAAAGGTTGAAAAATTTAAACGTCATTGGCCGAAAATCTTATTGTGAAAAATTATGACAAGTCATAAATTTGGAAAATTTTGTCACTTTGGAATTTTTCAACATGCAAAATTTTGATATTTCATAAAAAATGCTACAAGCCTCAGAAATGCACAGAAATTGGTAGCTGAAGTCAGTTTGGGACGCTCTTTCCACTTGCGTACTCAAAAAGAACCTACATCCAAAGGTTCGGCCTGGAAACACTAGGGTTTTTCCCCGCAAATCGCGTAGGGTTTTCCCCCGCACCAATATAATGTATATATATATATACTCGTGCACTGTGTGGACATGCAAATTGAGCATGATGTTCTTGTATATACATGGATAGGCCTTGATGAAAGACAATAATAAGGAATAGCAAGCTACATAGTTGCAGGGGTCTGGGGACGGCAGCCCCCAGAATTTTTTCTTCAATTTTGCATTAAAAACAGTGCATTCTGAGCATATCACAGGCCCGTCGGGCACTGTGCATTATTATGCAAAATTTTAATTTTTGTGTCCAAAATTTTAAAAAAGTGTGCATTTGCGCAGGGTTTTGTAAAAAAAACCCTGTACCAGCGAGACCCCTTTTGGATACCGCTTATATACGTTTGCCTAAAGGGACTGTACTATACACTGGCAAATTTTTAGACCTGTATAGCAACCTTCACTAAAAAACGGAAGGCCATTTTTACGAAAAAAAAACGGATGGACTTTTTTCACAAACCATATGTTGTAAAAAGCTGAAAATTACAGGGAAACTAGAAAAAAGACTAAGCTTTGCTCTGAAAAGGTACAGAAGCTTCCAAAAGTAAATTTCGAAAAATTTTGGTGAAATATTCCAACCCCCCTACCAAAAATTTTGTCTATATATATACCGACCTCAGAAATTTTGGTCAAAGTGTCATATTTTGATAAAAATACATCTAATAACTCCCAAACTTACAACAGTGAAAATCTGAACAATTATACATGTTTTGTAACAAACTTACCCCTCCCCGTACTGTGTAGTAAGTGTTACAGCCTCCGTTTTTTTCATGAAATATTCTTTAAAAAAAACGGAAATTTTATTACATGTTTGGATCACATTTATAATGTCTTGCTCCAAATATTATTACTATAAGAAGAAGAAAAGCCTTGGAATATGAATTTACGGCCAAACTGGCTGTGGACGCGTGAAGATCGGGTCAATTTAGCAGCATAGAAAAGTGTGTACATCATATGTCCGAGTCCAAATTGCGTCGCGCCTTGAACGATTTACGCGCATATATACCATGCATGTAACAGCACCAAAAATTTTGGTACCCCCTCCTTCCCAACGTCAACTCAATTTTGACCCCCCTCTGCTAAAAATGACGCAATTTTTACCTTTTTCTGACCAAACAACACAGAATTTTACATTTTTTGGCGAAATTTTTGGTAAAAATCGCTTAAAATTTTACAAAATGCCAATTTTTTCAAATTTTAGTCAGAACTTTACTCCCACCGGGACCCTCCCCCTCCTTTCCCTTTGGCAGGACCCCCCTCTCTCCCTCGGGACCGAATTTTGGGGTGGGGTCTTGCCCCCCAATCCCCCCCACTACATGTATGGCGCATACGAGTGGCCCAGTGTAGACTTCGAAATTGTTACACGGAATGCTATTAGTTATGGCCCCTTGCCAGCAACGGACCATGCGGACCAACTTATTACGAGTGCCCGAGCGTTGACCAGCAAAACCTGTGTGAAATAGAAATTTGAAGAAGAATCTGCACACACGAGTCTTACAAAAAGTTTTTTAACACTATTGATGGATAGAAATTGAGTTTGACTATATTTAGAGAAGTGATTTCGTAGGTTACTATTTTCATTTGAAACAGTTCGCATTTTTTTTAAAATTTTTCGAAAATTTCATGTATGACCAGCGTTTTCGTATGTTGTTGATGAATAAAAATGATTTTTCTTGATGTCAGAGTTGTAATAAGTTGAGTTTATGCAGTGTTATATGACCTCCGTTTTATTTTTGAAAAAATCCGTTTTTTAGTGAAAATATTATGGAAAAAAACGAACGATTTTTAAATTATTTAGCGAAACTGGCCTCGTCATAGCAACAAATTGAATGCTTAAGTAAGCTAAATGTAACTAAGAAACTTTTGGGGCACGAGCTATGTAAATTGAGCCATTTTTCGAAAAAATATTACAAAATTTCAAAATCTCCGTTTTTTTAGTGAAGGTTGCTATATATATACCACGTACCCAAGTTCCGGAACTGGGGTGGTTTTTTTCCCCCAAAAAATGGGGTGGGTCTTTCTCCCCGCCTGCTATAAAGGTTCAGCCAGGAAGCACTAGGGGTTTTCTTTCCCGCAAGTAAGGTTTTTCCCCGCACCACTATATATATATATACGCCTTGGGATTT
This sequence comes from Trissonchulus sp. WLG1_4, assembly GCA_030248245.1. NCBI lineage: Eukaryota > Metazoa > Nematoda > Enoplea > Enoplida > Ironidae > Trissonchulus > Trissonchulus sp. WLG1_4. The sequence continues at coordinate 15,080 of JASANF010010027.1, read as the reverse complement.
TTTTTCGCAAAAACGTTCGCATTTGCGAAGAAAAATTGGGGATTGGGAAAAATGAAACCGTTTCGCAAAAAAATTTGACGAAACGGACATGAAGAATGAACAAGAACCAATTTAAAAAAATTTCAAAGCGTCGGCAATTGACTAAATCTGACACAAAAATTAAAACTTCCAAGTTATTTTGAGGTTTTCGCTCGTCAACAAACTCAGATTTGTGACTCAATCTATCTGGTGTGTTGATTATGCGGAAGCAGTTTCATGTGTTTATGACAACTGGGGCCGTATTCTCAAAATTACCTGCAGGTAAAGTTAGGCTAACTTTACCTACAGGTAAGGTGAAGGTAAAAGTTAATTCTGTGGGTAAAGGTAAAGTTAAATTTGAAAACAAGGTTAACGTCGATGGTTGAGGTTAAAAATTTGCACAATACATTAACTTTAGCTGCGAAACAAGATAAAGCACGTTTCTGGACCGAATATTAAGGATAACTTTAGCTATCACATTGGCTTTAAGCATTGTTTGAGAATACGACTTTACCTTCACTTTACCTGTGGGTAAAGTTAGCCTAACTTTACCTGCAGGTAATTTTGAGAATACGGCCCCTGGATTAGGTAGTAGGCAGGGGCGGACCGTGACCTCAAAAAAGGGGGGGATACGGCAGATGGGAACCTCACATCAGAGTAGGAGAGTGTATTACACAAGTGGATGCAGCATGATATAATGTAATGTTGAACCCTCAACATTTAACAACCCCAGCGAGATGAAACCGCAAAGCGAAGTTACCTCAGCGAGTTGGTTAGGCATACATGCATAGGCTTTGATCACAAACGATAAGAAAGATCAGTACGCCATAGAGTCGCAGGGGTCTGGAGGCGGCAGCCCCCAGAAAAAAATTGGGAAATTTTTCGATTTTGAGGCCAATTTTCATGAATATACGGCCATTGTTGGTATGCGGCTCCAAAAAATTTTCTTTTGCTCCGGGCAAAAGAGGGGATATATCCCCTATATCCCCCCACCGTCCGCCCTTGGTAGTAGGATTAGGTATTTCCATAGATTAACCTCCAATTGACCAAATTGCATTGCATTGCATTGACCAAAGCATTTTTGATTTTATTCCCTATTCTTAGGGGTTGTGCCCCCCCAAACATCTGTATCTCTCAGGCTTACTATTCTTTGTTACAGGCCCGTATTCACATAGGCCCGTATTCACATACTAACACTAACGCTTAAACTTAGTGTTTACACTTAGTGTTAGCGCTTATAAGCGCTAAGTGTTATTCACATACTTAGTGTTTATTTAAGCGCTTAGCAAACACTAACGCTTAACTTAGCGTTTCAATTTTGTATTCACATACTTAAAATTTAGTGTTTGGCTTAGAATTAAGCGCTTAAGTTTAGGGACCTCGGCCCGAATTCACATACTAAGGCCCGTATTCACATACTAACACTAACACTTAAAGTTAGTGTAAACCCTAACTTTAAGTGCTTCGTAGCACTAAATTTAGTGTTACGAAGCACTTAAAGTTAGTGTTTACACTAACTTTAAGGTGGTAGTAACGATTTCGACGATTTCTTACATTAGAAATTAGAGAAATCTTTTTTTGGAAGCGAATAGTAAACTAGTCTAAAAGTAACCATAATTTTATGAAACTAGATCAAAATATACACAAATAATATTTTATTCAGTTCAAAATGTACAAGATAAGACTAGCTACCACGTTGGCTTACTGTTAAGTAAGCCAATTTAGTAGCTAGCCTCAAACTAAGAATTTTGACAAATAAAAAAAACCAACATCACAATTTTAGTCTAGTTTACAAAAATTATTGCGGTTTTGCTGTGAGTTTCAAAATTGCGACAAAAACGTGCTTCAAAGTTATATCGTCGAAATCGTTACTACCACTTTAAGTGTTAGTGTTAGTATGTGAATACGGGCCTAAGAGTTATTCACATACTAACGCTAAGCGTTTGCTAAGTGTTAGCGCATAGTTTGTACTAAACTGTTATTCACAAAATAAACGCTTAAAAATTAATGTTATACTAAACTTAGCGTTTAGCAACTTTTGTGCTTAGGTTTGGCTTTGGCTTGGAGTGCGCTCCGTGCTTGATGTGGATCCGGAATTCGTTATTTATCGGCATTTTCATTTGGTATTTATAAATCCGATTATAGATTTATTTAAATTACTATTTCTTATTAATAATATATATTTTTCTCGAACTATAAATTTGTAAAATATGTTTTCAGCAGGTGGATTCCTGAGAAATGCAAAATCAGCTCTACATGTTTCAGGGGGCATATCGTGAAAAATATAAATTTTCAAATAGAAGTTCTTGAAGAAAAATTACTTCGATTAGGATGCTCTACTCAAAAATGTAAAAAACGAATTTGGACAACAAAGTGCATTTTTTTATTTTTGGCGATTAAACGAGCAAAATGGATCGAATTGGTCGGAAAATGTCACTAATATATCCTAAATTGCATGCCCTTCTTTCCCCTGGCGGCCAAGAACCTCCCCCACTCTCCCTAACCCTTCCCCACACCATCCACTAACTAAGCGCTTAGCGCTTAGGGAGCTCCCGAGGTCCCTAAACTTAAGGGGGCGCTCCGGGAATCGGGGGTTACATCGAAAACTAGCAAAAACATTGGCAAATGTCAAATTTTACTATACATATATGTACTATGGCACAAAAGAACACTGGAGGCAAAATTTCAAATCACGTGATCATGTCACGTGACTCCCAGAGCACCAAACGTGAGTGAATTTTCGGCAAACGATAACTCTGCTTATACTTTGCGTATAGTCACACTTTATATACCAAAATGTAGCTTATTCGCTTCTCTAGTTAAACATTATTTTGGTTTTTAACATTTATGTCGGATTTGGATAAAAAATGTCATTATGTGTTTTCGAAGTCGAACTCTGAGCAATAAAATTCATATAAAAAAATTTCTAAGCTTTATTTTAAAAAACTAAAAAATTGTTCAACTGCGCAGAGCCTAAGGCTATAATTGTGCAAAATTTTGTAGAAAAATATCTTACCAGCATTTTATAATCTAATGCCGAAAAATTGGTTTTGTATTCACACAGCCTATATTTGAGTCTGCTGCTTCTGAAAATGGTTTCTTGTGCGATTTTTTTGCACAAAACGCAATAAAATTGTTTTAATTTTTCACTACGACTAATAAAATCTACGTATCGTGTGTTTGTAAAACCTCAAAAAGCGTTGATGCACTGGCTTACTTGCTGAATTTTTGTAAAAGTTGAATAAAATCAGTAAATTGTCCAATTTTTTCCAAATTTTTTGCTATGGAGATATGCACGTCAAAACATCAGAAATAGTATTTTGGGCAACTTTCCTTCAAGAATGATAGGTCATTTTGGCTGTTTTTAAAAATTACGGCCCAAATCCTTGATTCCCGGAGCGCCCCCTTAAGCGCTTAATTCTAAGCCAAACACTAAATTTTAAGTATGTGGATACAAAATTGAGACGCTAAGTTAAGCGTTAGTGTTTGCTAAGCGCTTAAATAAACACTAAGTATGTGAATAACACTTAGCGCTTATAAGCGCTAACACTAAGTGTAAACACTAAGTTTAAGCGTTACACTTAGTATGTGAATACGGGCCCTCGGGAGCTCCCTAAGCGCTAAGCACTTAGTTAGTGGATGGTGTGGGGAAGGGGTAGGGAGAGTGGGGGAGGTTCTTGGCCGCCATGGGAAGGAAGGGCATGCAATTTAGGATATATTAGTGACATTTTCCGACCAATTCGATCCATTTTGCTCGTTTAATCGCAAAAAATAAAAAATGCACTTTGTTGTCCAAATTCGTTTTTTTACATTTTTGAATAGAGCATCTTAATCGAAGTAATTTTTTTTCAAGAACTTCTATTTGAAAATCTATATTTTTCACGATATGCCCCCTGAAACATGTAGAGCTGATTTAGCATTTCTCAGGAATCCACCTGCTGAAAACATTTTTTACAAATTTATAGTTCGAGAAAAATATTTATTATTAATAAGAAATAGTAATTTAAATAAATCTATACTCGGATTTATAAATACCAAATGGAAATGCCGATAAATAACGAATTCCGGGTCCACATCAAGCAGGGAGCGCACTCCAAGCCAAAGCCAAAACTAAGCACAAAAGTTGCTAAACGCTAAGTTTAGTATAACACTAATTTTTAAGCGTTTATTTTGTGAATAACAGTTTAGTACAAATTAAGCGGTAACACTTAGCAAACGCTTAGCGTTAGTATGTGAATAACTCTTAGTATGTGAATTCGGGCCATTATCTTTCATCAAAGCCTATTAAGGGGGTAGTGTCGCGAAAGCAGTAGATTTTGCGCGGCTATAAAACTGTTTCAGTGAAAGATAGGTCATTGTTATTTATATACTCTAAAAATATGTTTCAAAGCAAATATTTTTGCCAAGTTTCAGCAAAATTGATGCAGCATACAGTTAGCAGTGAAGCCGCAAAGTCGGAAAAATGACCTTTTTTAAACCTATTCACATTTGATATTTTCGTCACAATTGAAAAACTTTCTGTTTAAATTCTTTACACAGACTAAAAGCACATATACTCTAGTTTATGCACACTAAATTTAGTGCAGATTGTTTCAGTGGTTGCGGAGTAATACCTGTTTGAACTGTGAAATTGTGCGTAAACTGCGAAGTACTCACAGCAATAATGATAAATTGTGAAAAATTTAGACACTTATTTTAAAATCAAAAGAAAAACGAACCTTCATTTTTTATTTTTCTTATTTGTTGAGAAAAACTGTGCGTCAAAACATTACATGTACTTCACAAGCTGGCCAATCTGATATCTGCCTCGATTTTTTGAACTTTTATGTCTCTATTGTGTGATGTCTGGCTCACAAATGGTGATTGTTTAAAAATATTGGTAGATATTGGTAGTCTAGTGTCTGGCAGTATTTATTTGATACCATATGGCACTTCACTAGTTTCCCAGTGAACGTAAATTTTTAAAGCAAAAAGCTCTCGTTTTGCAACCTATGAGCAAAACTGCTTTAGCGACACTACCACCTTAAGCCCGGTTCACACTGACGCTTCAGTTTTAAGTTTTAAGGTTTTAAGGTTTTAAGGTTTTAAGGTTTTTAATTTTAGAGATTGTGTTCACACTGCAGTTTTAAGTTTTAAGGGTTTAAGTTTTAAGATTTTAAGGTTTTAAGGTTTTAAGGCAGAGCATTCACACTGGGGCCAGTTTTAAGCAGCAGTTTTAAGGTTTTAAATTTTTAGTTTTAAGGTTTTAAGGTTTTTAGGCTTCAATGGCAGTTCACACTGCAGTTCTTAGTTTTAAGTTTGTGCCATAATTTTGGGGGGAGTAGTTTTTTGTTTTTGTACTCCTAAAATGGGGCAGGGTAGGTCCAGAAGTTACTAATTACAAAAAACACTTCTGAACTTTTTAAATGTTTCGTACAAGGTTTTGCCCTTATGTAACCACTCGCCGAAATTCTTTGTAGGTTGTGCAAATTATTAATTATTTTTTGCGCTTTTTTAGATGAGGTCATGAGGTCCATGAAGCGAAAAACGCGTCAGGCAAAATTGACTGGCATACTATATTTAGTGCTCAAACTGCGCGCCAAGCGACGTTTTTGGGTCCGACCAACTTTAATTCGCCGAAAAGACGCAAGCGAATTCTATGGTTTGGTGCAGGAAATGAGACTGATTGATCACGAATCCTTTTTCAGATTGTTTCGGATGTTGCCGAAAAAATTCGATCAGCTATTGGGTCTGGTTGGTCCACGCATGAAACCTAAGGTGGCCACTAACTTTCGAAATGACTATATCAAGCCCTCAGAAATGTTGGCTGTGACGCTTCGCTACCTAGCAACTGGCGATTTCCAGCAAACAATATCGTTTTCCTATCGTATGGGTAGATCGACTGTCACTGAAACCCTGAAAGCAATATGGGATGCCTTGGTGGAAGTTTGCCTGAAAGTGCCCACAGCCGAAGAATTCTCACTTGCCGCAAAAATGTTTGAAAATCGCTGGAATTTTCCAAATGCTGTCGGTGCAATTGATGGCAAGCACTGTGTGATCCAAGCACCTGCCCTATCCGGTACTGACTATTATAATTTCAAAGGTACATTCAGTATCGTACTACTGGCAGTGGCTGATGCTCAGTATCGATTTTCCATGATCGATGTGGGTTCACAAGGTCGGTTTAGTGACAGCGGAATTCTAAATTCATCGCCAATGGGACGGGCACTAGAAAATGGCAGTTTGAATTTGCCTGCACCCTGTACTCTGCCCAACTCTGACATTGTAGTCCCACATGTGATTTTGGGAGATGAAGGATTCCCACTCAATGCTACTTGATGAGACCGTATCCTAGAGTGAACCTAACATCAGAAAAGCGTATATACAATTATCGTCTTTCTCGAGCTCGAAGAGTGGTCGAAAATGCGTTTGGTATCCTGAGCACGCGTTGGCGCATTTTCCGCAGACCCATCTTAGTGAGCACTAAGCACTGAACTTTTTAATTTGTTTTGAATTGTAATTTTTTACTGCAATTTTTAAGTGTAAATAGATGATTACTGTTTTTTTCAAGTTAAAAAGTCCAGTTTACTGCCAGTAAAAGCAAAACTCAAAACTGCTAAAACATAAAACTCTTTAATGCGTTGAAAGCAACAAAACAATGAGCCAGCAGGTACAATTAAGAACAGTTGAGTACAAAAAATGTCAATGAAAAACAATGGTTTAAAAGTTAACAAAAGTCTTAAAAGTCTCAAGTTTAAAAGTCCGTCGGTACCCGTACAATAGTCACTTTTTTTGCAAGAAACGACTAGGGCTAGGCTGCAAAACTCCCAGCACCTCGTAAGTGCCACCGGTTGCCACGACCTCGTTCGCGCCAACAGTGCTGAAAGTCGACGAACTAGGCTCTACAGGGTTGAATGTGGAAGTTGTCGGTCCACATTGGCCAGTGTGAGGAGTGTCGATGCCGTATTCGATCTTATACATTATTTCCTGCAATCGAAATTTAGCATACATGGCATGTATGGCTGAAGAAGAGCAGGCAATCGACGAATTTGGGCGCCAAGTTGGCATCCAAACTGGTCAAACTCATCCATATCTGGCTCCTGGAGGTTTTTCAAAGCGGTCAGTATCTCCTTCTCTGCCGAATGGAATGAGCTGGTTCGGCGTTTGATCGGGGATTTCTTTGGGGATATCTTCTTGGGGGTTGACTTCTTCGGTTTGGTTGAAGAAAGAGTCGGGGACTGAAACGACACATCAGACTCGGTTTCCATTGCGTCCGTGCTCTCCAAAATTTTATCATCGTCATCGACGTCGGCTACGGCACAGGCTTCACTGACAGTGCAGCTTCGCCTAAATTACGTATGAAATGAATAAAATACGTAATATGTAAGAATACATTCTTATATATTAGCAAATTATTGACGGTATATATAAGCATAATTATATTATATAAATATTATATAAAAGCATAAAATCGACAATTGACACACCAAATAAAATTGACATTCTTATATGGTATTTCTGTTCTCGCACTTTTGGATAAATTTCCACCAATATTGTACCTGCGTGTAGGGTTGTTTTGATGTGGCTTTTTTCAATTGATTTGATTTGATTTGATGTGGGGGTTGTAAAATTAGTTTTGATTTGATGCAGCCTTCCTAAAAAGCAATTGATTTGATTTGATTTGATGTGAGAACCTAAATTTTCAATTGATTTGATGTGAAAAAAATTTTAGATTGTAGTTTTGATGCATTTTGATGCAGTTTTGATGCAGTTCTGATGCGATATTAAATTACGGTGTTATACCAAAACTAATGAATTTTTGAATTCGCAATCAGATCATTAGCACGGCAGGCCACTGCTAGTTCTAAGCGCGACTCATTGTGTGACCGGCCGAAATGCCCTAAATTAGAGTTCGCAACGGGTCGAAGTTTTTCAACCCGACCCGACCCGACCCGAGATAAATTACAACCCGACCCGACCCGACCCGACCCGAACCAACCCGATTTCTCGTTAAGCTGCTATAAAAACTCTTAAACACAAAATTTTCTTGTGAGATTTTTGTTATTAGTTTTTCGTGATATGTAGGTGATACGTTCTGTGAATCTTCCGTCCAGTAGTCATTCTACCCCGAGTCCATTAGCCTGAGAAAATAGTCAAACCGGCAAATTTCAACGTAAAAATTTAGGATTTTCACCCAAGATTTTTGACCCGAACTGACCCGCTTAACCCGCGGGTCGGAAAATCTCAACCCGACCCGACCCGTACAGGCCCAACCCGACCCAACCCGACCCGACCCGACCCGATTGCGAACTCTACCTAAATATATACAGTCACCGGCCGGCCGGTTAAAAACACCAGTCGGCCGGTCACATTCCACCGATGGACTAAATTAGGCCGGCATGAAACCGTGACAGTCTAAGTTAGGCCGAAATGACACTTTAGATTTGGATGAGGTTGCTTTTCTAAAGTTTCTGCCGGGCCGGCAGAACCCTGACACTATAAAAGCTGACATTCAGACTGGTTCTAACTGGACTACGATTAGTGGTTAGTGGTGGGTGGATTGATGAACCTCACAAACTTTAGTGCGGCTTTATTTATTTTTAAAATACCTGCAGGTGAAATTAGGCGAACTTTACCCAAGTTAATGTACTCTCGTATTCTCAGTGACTAAAGCCGACGTGATATGTAGCTGAGGCTACACTCAAGAATCAGGTAAAAACAGTGCTTTGACTTGTTTTGCAGCTAAAGATGATGTGTTATGCAAATATTTGACCTCAACAGTAGACGCTAGCTGTATTTCCGACTTTAACTTTAGCCTTACCCACAGAATTAACTTTACTTAACTTTCCCAGCGGTAAAATTAGTTTACAGGGTAACTTTACCTGCTAGTAATTTTGAGAATACGGCTAGTGACTACTTGTACTGACCCAATACAGAGCTTAGTAATAAATGTCAGACAAACATACGACACTATAGCAATAAAAATTAACCATTAAATTAAAAATAATAATCAAAATTTGATACATACACGACTAAAAAACGAACGGAAATCGCGCGTAATTTAAGATTCAACAGTACAAAAAGAACTAGTCAAGTGGCTACAATACAACAGGTTTTGACCGGTCAGGGGACCCTCTTTTCTAGGCAAAGGATCCTTTAATCTAGGCAAAGGACCCTTTATTGTGTTAATTCAGGGACCCAAATTAGCTTAGTAACATGAAAATCTCAATTTCAAAAATTTTACCCTTGAGTCCCACTAGGGGGGTGCTGATGGGGTTCGTATTAAAGTCCACGACAGTGCTAGGCAAAAATAGGGCGCCGATTTGTGTTCAAGGACCCAAATAGTCCCCAGAGACAAGTTTTGTCCAAATCTCTGACAAAAATTTTCAAGTTCACAAGGATTCCCACTTCCTGTTTTCTTAAAACCGCTGTTTTTGTGGGTCACATGACCCGGCCCCCGTGGGGTCAGGGGGCCATCAATGTGGGGGGCACAATGACTCAAGGGGGGAAATCTTCTGCCAAAGGTTGGTCCATATCCATGAGGTATTACTTTAAAAAACCGCTTACAAACAAACCACCCCACGGAAACTATTAACATTTTGCCTTTGCTTCGCAATGGGTTGGCAACCCAACAACACCGTTACTGAGGTCTATTTAACAAGACAACATGTATGTATATGGGTGTGAAAGCGTGTGCCTACTGTCTGGAGCTCACGCTACATCAAAATTGCATCAGAACTGCATCAAAACTAACAATTTCGGACAGTTTTGATTTGATTTGATGTTCAGCAGGGAAAAATCCAATTGATTTGATTTGATTTGATGCGAAGGCCGGAAAATTAGTTTTGATTTGATGCACCACATTTTCAAAAGCAATAGATTTGATTTGATGTGCTGCATCAAAAATCAAAACCGCATCAAAACTAGTTTTGATTTGATGCAGTTTCCACATCAAAACAACCCTACCTGCGTGGCTTGACGATGTCTTTCAGAAAGTTCATTTCCTCCATATAAGCAAATGAAGTTTTGCTTTTTTTGGCAGCCTCTCCGGTTTTCTTCAGTTGGTCCGGTTTTTGATTCTTTACTGCGCGATTGTAGAGAATTCGCAAAGTTCCCCATCGTTTGCTGCATTCGTCAGCTGAAATACATACTTATATTTCATGCATATTTATATTTTTCAGGCAAAGCCCGAACAGGTCACCATGATCATAAAAGCTGCTTGCTGTCTTCACAACTATCTACGAAATTCTGACCATGAAGTTGAACTACAGTATCAGTATTGCCCACCAAGTTTTGCGGATTCTGAGGGTGCAGACGGTGAACTGCATCCTGGTCACTGGCGTGATCTTGCTGACTCTGACGGATGTTTTGAAAGTCTGGGCCGAGCGGGCGCAAACTTTTACTCTACTAACGCAGCTGACATTCGTCAAAAATTTGTGGACTATTTTTATGGTGTAGTAAAAGGCGCCTGGCAGGATAAATTCAGTCATTTAACTTGAACTGAAGTAGTCTATCATTTTGTAATTTTGTTGGCTTGTGAAGTATTGTTACGGTGTTTGGTACTGGTAATTTTTGAAAATGAACATGTGAGGAAATTAGTTTTTTTTGAAACGTTAAACTGTTACTATTTGTTCTCGCAAATGGTAGCAAAGTTTCAATTTACCACCTATCTTTGATAGCACCTTCAAAAACCAAAAAAAAACGTTCAGCGGAGACATTTGGAGAACAAGTAAAAACAGTGTTAAGTAGGAAAACTTCAACTTACCTGTAGAGTTTAGCCGTTTGGCAACTTTTTCCCACAAGGCACTCTTCACATCTCGGTTTTTGTAGTTCTCATGTTTTGGATCAAACAGCTGTGGATGTTTTTTCACTTCCTCGATAATAAGCTCGTCCAAATGGCCCTGTTTAGGTATTGTAGCAGGGTTCGGAGGCTCAAAAAACATGACTGTAACACGAACAAAAATGTTTCTGACTTGCAGACTGTCCAACAGACTGAAAAACGTTGCGCAATAGCACCAGCTGATCAGTCTGACCAATAGAAGTGAACACGTGACACGCACATTACGTCACGATTGGTTGTTTCTTAAAACTGGTTTTAAAAGATAAAATATATTCATCTCCAGTTTTAAGGTTTTAAAGCGCTTAAAACCTTAAAACTTACAACTGTGGGCTGCAGTGTAAATGCTCTGCCTTAAAACCTTAAAACCTTAAACCTTAAAACTTAAAACCTTAAAACCTTAAAACTGCAGTGTGAATGCTTTTCCTTAAAACCTTAAAACCTTAAAACCTTAAGACCTTAAAACTTAAAACCTTAAAACTGCAGTGTGAGCACTAACCTTAAAACTTAAAACCTTAAAACCTTAAAACTGCAGTTTTAAGGCTCAGTGTGAACCGGGCTTTATAGTGGTGCGGGAAAAAAACCGTATTTTCAACTTTTCGGGTCGTCCTGTGCTCCACATATATAAATCGGATCCATTAATGCTCGCGGCTGTTATAACGGCCATCTTTCGCCTAACTGTTGCACTAATAAATTGGATTCTAACTACTCACGTTTCTGAGTAATGAGCCTCGAAACCTCCGGGAAAAAACCGTAGGCGGGAAAAACCCTAATGCGGGGAAAAAAACCCTATCACTTTTTTTGGTTGTTCTATTAGCAGTGAGTATAAACACAATTTCATCGTGTTCTACAACTCTTACGCTGCAGTATGGACTAAAAAACCGTTTCTCCGACACCCATGTGACTCACAATGATTCTTCAAAAATCGACCCTTTTTGGCAGAAATGACTTCTGCCCAAATATGCATTTTTTCCGTATTTAAAAGCATTAAAAACAGATTTTTGCGCTTATTACGTTAGAAACAGTGGACAAACACCGCCCGCGTCTATCTTTCTTCGATTTAAGTGGTACGCAGCAGCTAAAACCTATATATATATATATTATATATATATATATATATATATATATATATATATATATATATATATATATATATATATATATATATATATATATATATATATATATATATATATATATATATATATATATATATATATATATATATATATATATATATATATATATATATATATATATATATATATATAATATATATATATATATATATATATATATATATATATATAATATATATATATAGGTTTTAGCTGCTGCGTACCACTTTAAATCGAAGAAAGATAGACACGGGCGGTGTTTGTCCACTTGTTTCTAACGTAAATTATAAGCGCAAAAATACTGTTTTTAATGCTTTTAAATACGGAAAAAAATCCATATTTGGGCAGAAGTCATTTCTGCCAAAAAGGGTCGACTTTTGAAGAATCATTGTGGAGTCCCATGGCTTCTCAGAAAAAACGGTTTTTCAGTCCATACTGCAGCGTGAGAGTTCCTCAAACACGATGAAATTGTGTTTATACTCACTGCTAAATAAACAACCAAAAAAAGTGATAGTTTTTTTCCCGGCATTAGGGTTTTTGCGCCGCCTACGGTTTTTTACAGGAAGTTTTGAGGCTCGTTACTCAGAAACATAATCATAAAATCCAATTTATTAGTCAAGCGGTTAGCCAAAGATGGCCTTGTCGGCCGCCGGAGGTGGAATCCGATTTTATATGTGTGTAGCGCACAGAACAACCCCGAAATTGCGGTTTTTTCCCCGCACAACTATAAAGCCAGTTTTACACTGAGTCATTAAAACTCCGGTTTTAAGGTTTTAAGGTTTTAACTTTAAGGTTAGTGCTCACACTGCAGTTTTACAAGGTTTTAAGTTCTTAAGGTTTTACGGTTTTAACTTAGTTTTAAGGAAAGCAAGTTCACATTGCAGTTTTAAGGTTTTAAGGTTTTAAGTTTAAGGTTTAAGTTTTAAGGTTTTAAGGCAGAGCTAGTTTACACTGCAGCCCGGCAGTTGTAAGATTTAAGGTTTTGAGCGCTTTTTTTAAAACCTTCAAAACTGGAGAATAAATATATTTTATCTTTTAAAACCAGTTTTAAGAAACGACCCAAATTTTCGCTGAGCGTTAGATGTTGCATGTCCCGTGTTCACTTCTATTGGTACAGACTACGAATACAGCTGGTGTTATTGCGCAAGAACGTTTTTCAGTCGTGTGGGACCTGTCTCGTAGAATACATTTTTTGTTCCGTGTTACCGTCATGTTTTTTGAGCCTCCGAACCCAGACTGCAATACCTAAACAGGGCCATTTGGGAACGAGCTTGTTATAAAGAGAAATTGAAAGTGAAAACATCCACCACTGTTTGAATCCAAAAAAAAGAGAAAAACTGCCGGAAACCGAGAATGTGAAGAGTGGTTTTGGTGAAAAGTTGCCAAAAAATTTTACAGGTAAGTTGAAGTTTTCCTACTTAAGTATTAATTATTTTTCTTGTTCTCCAAATGTCTCCGCGGCTGAACATTTTTGGTTTTTGAAGGTGGTCTATCAAAGATAGGTGGTAAATTGAAACTTTGCTACCATTTGCGAGAACAAATAGTAACAGTTTAAACATTTTAAAAAAACTAATTTCCCTCACATGTTCATTTTCAAAAATTACCTCCAAACACAGTAACAATACTTCACAAGCAGACAAAAAGTACAAAATGATAAGACTATTTCAGTTTCGAGTTAAATGACTGAATTATATTTTTGCCAGGCGCCTTTTTACTACACAGTAAAAATAGTCCACAAAAAACTGACGGATGTGAGGTGCGTTAGTAGAGTAAAAGTTTGCGCCCCCCCGCTCGGCCCAGACTTGCCGGACGTCCCGTCAGAGTCAGCAAGATCACGCCGTGACCCCGGGATGCAGTTCACCGTCTAGCCCCTCAGAATCCGGTGCCTTGATACTGTAGTTCGATTTCATGGTCAGAATTTGCGTAGAGAGAATAATCTGAACGCGGGGCAGTTTTTTATGAGTCGTGGTAACATTTCGGTTTTGCCTGAAAAATATAAATATGCATGATTGTAATTATGTATTTTCAGCTGACAAATGCAGCAAACGATGGGGGAACTGAATTACTACAATCGCGCAGTCGGATCAAAAACCGGACGACAAAAAAGCTGCCAAAAAAGCAAAACTTCGTTGTATATGGAAAAGAAATGAACTTTCTGAAAGACGTCGTCAAGCCACGCAGGTAGTTATTTTAATGTGGAAACTGCGCATCAATGAACTCATTTTGATGCGGTTTTTTTAATTTTTGATGCGGCGCGTCAAATCAAATCTATTGCTTTTGAAAATGTGGTGCGTCAAATCGAAACTAATTTTCCGGCCTTCGCATCAAATCGAATCGAATCAATTGGATTTTTGCCCTGTGAAACATCAAATCAAATCAAAACTGTCCGAAATTGTCAGTTTTGATGCAGTTCTGATGCCAATTTTGATCTAGCGTGAGCTCCAGACATGACCACACACCCATATACATACATGTTGTACTTGTTAAATAGACCTCAGTGACGTGTTGTTGGGTTGCCGAGCCCAATTCAAAGCCGAAGGCAAAATGTTAATCACTCCGTGGGGTGGTTTGTTTTTTGTAGTTTTTGAATTATACCTCATGGATATGGAGCGCCTTTTCGACCTCCCCTTGAGATCATTGTGCCCCCCACAACCCCACGGGGGGCGTCGTGTGACCCAGCAAAAAAAAACAGGAAGTGCAAAATTGTTGTGGACTTGAAAATTTTTGTCAGAGATTTGGACAAAACTTGTCTCTGAATTATTGGGTCCTTGACAAATCGGCGCCCTATTTTTGCCCTCGCAGCACTGTCGTGGAGCGCGGTGCGAACCCATCGCGCCCCCTAGAAGTTTCAGAGGTAAAATTTTTGAAATTGAGATTTTATTACTAAGCTAATTTAATTCCCCTGAATTAACCAATAAAGGGTCCCTTTTGCCTAGATTAAAGGATCCTTGCGAAAAGAGGGTCCCTGGGCGGTCAAAAAGTTCCCCTATTCTATTAGCCACTTGACTAGGTTCTATCTTGAATTACACGATTTCGGTTTCGTTTTTTTAGTCGTGTATGTATCAAATTTTGATTATTATTTTTAATTTAATACGTTAATTTTTATTGCTATAGTGACTACTTGTAGC
>JASANF010010024.1:0-13128 GCA_030248245.1 Trissonchulus sp. WLG1_4 | reverse complement strand
CAGACTTGATTGGTCAATTTATGTCACATGAGAGGCATCACCTGACAGCCCATCCAATTATCTATATCGCTGCAAACTTGGATTTGTAATATCAGTTTTTTATGGGTGGCGGTGCGAGAGATTACATGCTCGTCCAGTTGTGTAGTCAAGAATCCGTGTTTCAAGGATTTCAAAATGGATTTATTTTTCAGTGGCGCAAGTAAAATTTTTGGTTAATCGCTATAATTTTTATATCACTTTGAAGCCTATTCATTAAGCTATCTTTTGGCATTTAGTTTTTTTAGTTTCACGTTGATTTAAATTTTTTACGAAGGTTTTAAGAGTTGGGGCTAAAATTTTCAAAATGCACCAATTTAGGGACAGCTGGCGCCTATTAGGGGACAGCTTATACCAAATAAGGGACAGCTTTAATTAAACTAAATAAGGGACAGTTGCCGCTTTAGTTGTTTCAATTAGTATACATAATGGCTCATAGCATTATTACGCATGGTAAATATAACTTATATATTGACGAAAATTCATCAAATTTACGCAAAACAGTGATAAATGGTCAACACCTGTGTGTATTATTACTGTATATATAAGAAACATACGGGCAGTGCAGCCAAAACCAGGGGTAAACGCGGGTCAGAATTTTCGACCCGCGACCCAAACCAACCCGCGGCTCGACACTCGTGGGTGACCGCGACCCAACCCGCGCCATAAAACCCGACCCGCGACCCACTTAGACACACCACTCCATAGACATAACCCTACCTGATAATTAATTGTTTTTTAGCTGTTGCCCATGTATAATTTCCATTTGCAAAGTGCACATCTGTACCTAAATCGTTTGCATTGCTACATATGTACCTTAAACGAATGGTACTATAACACGGTACTCAAATTTCTGTAAATTGGAGACCGACATAGTGATTTTTTAGGTTTCGCGGGTCGAAAAAAATTTGTTCACCCACGCAGCCTGAAGTGGGTACCCGCGGGTAGACCCACGACTCAAATTTTTCGACCCAACCCAACCCGCGGGTACCCAGTACCCACGACCAGCGTCAACCCCTGGCCAAAACGGTTATAGATGGAAATTGTTGTCTTGTATCCGAATATAAATCCACATACTGTGCATTGCAGCGTGCTAGGCTATTAGACTTGCTGTCAGATTTACCTGATGGCCACTGGTCAGAAGTCAGAACTGGTGTATAAATTTTACTGTACTGTACGTACCTGTACTGAACTACTGAACTGGTGTTATGACTACTTTGAAAAGATAGTTTTTCATGAATTCGACCTATGCTTTATTGAATAATCACTCGAGCAAAATTGTTTTTGCAACGTAGTGTATATGCGTATAGGTATCATTTAACATTTTATGGTTCAATTTTTATGTACTGTTTCACTTTGGCACCCCAAGCAAAATGCTGTAGTGGTCAACTTGACCAAATTTTCGACTTTCAGCAATTTTAGTAAAAAAGGTATTACAATGATTATTACTTTAAGGTGCTAACCGCAAAGTATACCTACTGGTAGCCGCAAAGTAGCAAAGTACTTGGTGCAAAAAAGTCCAGTTAAACTTTAGCTTTAACTGAAATTAAAAAAGTTGGAGGTTTTACTTTAACTTTAACTGCAATAATTTAGAGGTCTTACTTTATCTCTAATTTCAACTTGAAGTAAAATAACCTAACTTCAACTTCAAATTATATAGTAAGTTTAAAAGAAGTTACATAGAAGACTTTGACATTTCGGCCTACTATGAAATTGACGCCTGAGCCTTACTTCAACTGTAACCGATTAGCTTAAACCGAGTTAGCTCAGACTTACAATTTTTAAACCGGTTTGAATTTGCTGCTGCAATAAAAATTAGCACAGTTAGCGCTTAAGATTTAGTTGAAAACTGCCGTCTAACCCTTGGTTAGAAGGCGTTTTTATTATAATACTTCATTAGGCATGCCTAATTAGGCGTGCATGCATAAGGCTCATGATAAACAATTGTTCCAAGCTTTTGCCTTTACAATTAATTTTAATCCAACAAAACAGTTCAAAAATTATGCTTAAAAATGTCATTCCAAATTCTCTAGATTACGTGGACTTAATTAACCTTTAGTGTGCCGCTTTTCAGTCAGACAAAAAGACTACATATGTACGCTATTGAATACATGTATGAGGAGGGCGGGCGGCGATGGGGGGCACCCCCCAAATCGAGGAGCCGGGGGGCATAGTCCCCAAAATTTGGACAAAATTTAGAAAAAATGGCCCTTTCTTGGGAAAATTTTACAAAATTTGGCAAAATTTATAGTATTTTTGGTCGATCAGGGGGGGAGGGTTCCCAAAATTTAGCCGGAAAAGCCCCGCAAACTTTTGACTCCGTTATATGCATGCGCTAACGCTTATGTTGGTAAATCCGTTTAGTCAACTGGTAGTTTAGGAATGTGTTTAGACTACGCCGCTAGCTACAAAGCCTATTTCAACTCGTCTAGTCCGTTTTGCCATTCTTAAACCTCAGATTATAAAATGAGTTCAATCCGTTTAATCCGAGGAATGGGCCCGTAGATATGCAAATAAAAGCTTAATTTTGGACTCAGCTGGCCACTAACCACCTTCTAAGTATATTGTTTTTTTGTTTCTGTCTTGTAAATTTTGTTTTGCTACTTTGGTTTTAATCAGGATAACGTTTTTAATAATTTGCCCAGTCGATATGTTTGTTTTCTAGAACTAAATTGTCTCATTTCGTCCCTTATTCAGTTTCATATTTGCTGTCCCTTAATTGGTATGCTTTGTCCCTTGTTTGGAACCAGCTGTCCCCTATTTAGTCTTATTTGCAAAAAGTGTAACCTGTTCACTTTGTTCAAATAAAAATGTCGTTTAATTTCAAAATTTAAAATATCCAGGTCGAGAAATCGGTGCACTAAAAGCAGCTCTTTCATTTGACATGACGATTATGCTTATGTGATACGTATTTGCGAAGTTAGAGCAAAATTTCGAAAAAAAACTAAGAATTTTGACCAAGTGGAAAAATAGTGTCCCTTAATCGGTGCAACCCCCCTATAACGACACCTATAGCGACACCTATAACAAGACTCAGTCTTTAATTCATGGGCGGCTGACGATCATGCGAAAGTCGATGTCGAGCTATCGCGGATTAATGTAAACATTGGCTGCTTTGGAAATTTGTTAAGTTTTTGGCGAACATATGAAAGTCGAGCAATTGAAAGTGCGAATGAATGCTCACCAACTCAATTCAAACAAGGTTTTTCCAGCCTGAAAAAGTGTGTAGCAGATTGTACATTATACACGAGGTCTCGGTCTGGAACTCTGAAAGGGCTGTCCCGGATTTTCCATAATTTTAGGGAGAGGCTTGTCCCACCCGATGTTTCGAGGGCTTGAACTGGCAAACACTCAAAAAAATTTCAATTTTTGCCTAAAATGAAGAGTTTTTACAAACTGATGGTTTTAATAACTTTTTTGCTTTTGGCTCATGTTTGAGTTTGACACCGTTTACAGCCATTTGGGGCAATTTTTGAGCTTTCATGGACCATATTTAGAAACTTTACAAAAAAACAAAAAAAGAAACTTAAAAAAAACACAGACACCTTACCAGACAGATTTTTTTAAAGTTAGATTCTAATTTGTAGGATGATCATTATTTCCGATTCCCTAGGAAACGTACAACAAAACAAGTTTTTACAAAGTTAGATTCTAATTCATAGGGTTGTGATTAATTTAGATTACCTAGGAAACGCATAACAAAACAGGCAGCTCAGTCATCAAAGATAAAAAACAAAAAATCGTGCTTCAGTGAAATAAACATGTAGCGTCAGTAATTATTCAGAAGTTGCAGTATATCAGCATAGCATGTACTTTTTATTCCCTCTAGAGAAGGAACTATTGTTTTGAAACCAACTTTGCATAGTGTTAAAGTGAGCCCAGCATGTTGGGCAGCGCACATGATCAACGTGTAAAGTCAGCTTGGGAAGTAGGTATTTGCTTTTTTTCGCAAAAAGACTATTTAACAATTTTGCAGTTAATGATGATCAACAATCAACATCACATTTTCTGTGCATTAAAATGTGGTTTTATCGAAGTTTTATGATGTTAAAAATTTGCAATTATCGTAATTTTCAGACAGTGCGCACGGGCCACTCACAAGTCACATGACTGTGAACCAATCATCCAAATAAGTTTCCGGATTGGCATGACAGCGAAGCCGAGTGGTCTAAGTGTACTGTGCAGCAGAACAGTTCGTTCGCTGGTTCGACTCTCATCATTTCATTTTAGGGTTTTTTTGGTCAAATTGTTTGAGTGCTGTTGAGTCGTAAATTCATCTGGCAGTCAGAGTCTGGCACGCGTTCGTTAAACGTGTTGTTTTTTGATGAAATTTGGTCACAACAAAATTGAAAGATGCGTTGCCGCATAACTGCTATGATGTTGACCATGTGGCGGATTTTTCACTCAGCAAAGGAACGATACCCCCTTTGGGGCCTACTTGTTAATTAGGGTAGACTTACTGAAAGAAAGACATCTGCATTAGAATGACTCAGGGGGGATCCAAACCACCCATCTCTGGATCCGCAGATCAGCGTACAGACGTTGAACTATTGGACCGATGGCGAGATGTCGTAAATCCTTATTTTCATGAAAAACATAATAACGATCTGCCCTTTGGAACGGCAAATAATAGAAACTTGATTTTTGCAGCACTAGATGCGCAAAAAAATTTCGCCATTGCACGGCTTTTTAATTTTAAAAATATTTTTGTTCTACCTAGAGGTGGAACATTTGTCATAGGTTTATAGTGCCACAGTGTTAAAAGTAACCTGTACGAACTACATAGCCTATGATTTGTGTGTTAACCTAGCCTCTGTTGCCGCTTCCATTTTTTTCTCGAATGGGGGGAGACACTACGTCTAAAATGCCAAAAATTAATGAAATACGTAAAAACTTTTCTTGGGCAACCAGTGCAGGAAGGACCACCAAGCTAAGAATGATCACGAAATATTTTAATATTTGATTTCAAAATTTTAACCTACCTATTTTATCTGATTCTCACTTCGTCATACCAAGAGTACATAATAGGGAAGAGTAAGACACTCTTCCCTGTCCTAGCTAATCGGCCCGGACGATGCTTTGGCCGAAATAGCGCTTTTACGCCTTGATTTCAGGGGGGGACCCCCCTCAAATCCCGGAAGTGTCTTGATTTCAGGGGGGGTTATCCCCCCCTTGTTTCAGCACACTGCCAGCTCGAAATCGGTGGTGTCTTGATTTCAGGGGCAGGGGGTACCCCCCTCGTTTCAGCACGTTGTCAGCATGGTGAGCGTGAGCTGGTGGTGTCTTGATTTCAGGGGGGTACCCCCCTCCTCGTCCCTATTATGTACTCTTGTCATACCAATCCTCCCTGTTCATGAAATTCTTTTGCAGATTACGCAACCGTTTTTGCGTTTACCCACTCATTTGCATATTATATGCATAATATGCAAATGAGCTAATCTCACTTTCAGCTCAGTTTATAGGGCTTTGTCAGTGAACTGCAGTCCCGTCTTGTAAAAAATGATTACACCGGAACATAACAGACTATGGGAGTGTATTTAGTCAGCTTTCGCGTATGATCCGCCGCTTTATTTATGCATCGATTTCTTTGTTGCCTTTTTTCATACCATCGACACTGATACCTATATATGTATTTTGCAAATTGTAGTCATGTGCATGCTCAAAAATGGTGTTTGTTTTTAATGAAACTGAATGTAAGCCGGTTATTTGCAACAAAATAGCTGCAAATTTGCTTGAAATTCTGAATAACGGTAAATATTTTGCGAGATGAGTAGTTTTCCTCATTTCGTCTACAAATATGCTAAAAAGCTTGACTAACCCGGCGTGATATTTGTCCCTAGAAACTTCGGATCACTACGGGACCGACCCAAAAGTTTGCCCGCACCCTTGACTGTCGATGAATGGAAACTGAGGACTCCAATCTTAAATTGCTAGATTATTTTTTAACCCCGCTATAGCAGTAACTACGAATTCATGATTTTAATCTGCTCAGCCCTCGCAGTGTATAGGGTTTTGGTTTTTTCAACATGAATTTTACGCGTTATGAACGTTTTTACGCGGCGGCCTCAGCCGCCGCGTATATACTATATTACAATAGCTCGATTTGCATGTATCTCCTTCTCCCTGTGTTACTTGCGTTGTGAAAATTGGCAGGTCCTAAAAATACATTGCTTGTGTGTGCGTGTGTGTTCACTGTGTGTGGTAATTTTGCCTCTCAGCGGCAACTATAGTGTTTAATTAACATGAATTTTTTTTTATTTTTGTTTTCTTGCTGTCTCTTAAAATTTTTCGTGTGCAGTAATGACAAAATGTCGCACCAATACTGCTGTTTTTATCGAACGTTGTTACCAGAGCAGTTAAGGGTCCACCGGGGCACAGCCTCAGATGCCGTGGTTTGGCACGCTATGCTATTATGCATGTTGCTGTGTTATGACAACAATGGCAGGGAAGCCCTACAGTTACTTTGAAAAAGATTTAATGCACTAAGCATCGTACTCAACTCACAAGTTTAAATGGTTACATTGAGCAAGTGCGCGTCCACTTGCTCAATGAAAACATTGAAACTTGTGAGTACGATGCTAGTAGTGCATTGTGCATCCAATCTTTCTCATAAATTTTTTTCGCAAAATTTCACAAGATTTACATAAGATACAGTCGCATCACAAAAATATATGAAAAATTTAGGTATAATTTAATTTAATTTATATGGAAAATATTTTATCAACTTGAAATGACCTCAGACTGTGGATCTGATCAACCTAGTCTAAATAAGACGCACTAGACATGTATTAACATTAAAATAACAAAATCAAATTAAAAATAATATATATTTATATTAACATTAAATTATAAATTTTTCAGGATCCCTATTTATATTAAGTGTATTAAAAATAAAAATTTATATTAATTCCATTATTAAAATAACGGTACTACTGAACGGAAATACAGCTGTGATATGAGCTGTGTGAGTTATAATTATGATTTAAAATGAAATTATATTATTAATTATATTACCGTTTTCAGTCAGGTTTGAAAATCGATGTCAAAAAAGTAGAAAATGACTAAAAAATTTGAAACAGACACCTTTGACCTGTGCATTAAAAAACGGAAAACACGGAAAACATCAATAAAAGAAAAAACATCACAAAGACAGGTCTTGTATAGGCAGACTATGAATAAATAATGAGTTATTAAGCTTTTATCCATATCTTAATGCTTATCAACACATCAGCGATTATATACTAAAAGTGTGTTACGCAGAGAATCTACGCGCTGATTGGCCAGCCACAGAATGTCAACATATAGCCTGAAAACGATCAGCGCATCTGCCTGTGCTAGAACACAGACAGGCTGGAGAGTGTCTCACTCTTCTTCTATATAGAGTGAAACGCTATTCCTACTCTTGGTATAGGTACTAGGTAGTAACCAATAGTGTTGCTGGGGCAGAACGGTGTTCGATTCATATAGCACATACGGACGCACGGAACAAATGGTGTACACGGTTAAGGGAAGGCTACCTGCATAAGTGAACACTTTGGGTGGATTTCACCACAATGGTTTTTAAAAACCATGGTTTTACGTACGTTTTCATATGATTTGCACATAATTTCATTACGATATATCGCCTGCGTTACGAATTTCGTAAATTTTTTAAACCCATGGTTTTTGCTCAGTTGAAATTTCAAACCTGCAGCATAGGTGGTTTTTATTGCGCGGCCGCCTCAGCGGCTGTGCATACTAAATTCAGGTAATGCACTGAAACTGAAGATGCATGTAAATCATGCATAGTTTCAGTGCATCACTGAAGCCTGCAGGATTTATCGCTGGCTCAGGCGCGTGTTGTGAGCAGCAAGCAGCACGAATTTTTGGCACATTATATATTGTAAAGGTCAAAATCCTCAGGGACAGTCTTTCGCTTTCGAAATTTCACCTGTGGACATTTTTGGAGGGCTTTTATTACAGGAAACTATGTTAAATTTACGGCGCCTTTGCCTTTAAGCCATAAGAAAACCCATTTTGTCAGTAAATTGACTTCTTATCCAAAAAGTGGGAGAGATGCCTGGGGATTTTAAACATGTCAAAAGCCTCACCAAATTTCCGCCCCAACAAATAATCGTACGATTCGTACCTGTGGCGCAAACTTTTTGTAAAAAATCCTAACATTTTGGTAAGGATCTTTCTTTAGCCGCTTTTACTGGAAACAAAATTAAAGGTCCAGTTTCAAAGCATAGCATACACTTAGATAACATATTTTTCTACTTGATGCAAAAGACTGCTTGTGATTTGAACTTGCAAACGCTGAGCTACGACTTTTCAAAAAACACCTAAAAACGCAATTACCCCCTTAACTGAACTAACTGAGCTGATAATTATTTATCATTCCACCCTTATCACAACTCATATACCTAGTAAAAAACAAATTTGAAAAAATTTACTTTATGTAAGTAATACTAATAAGTAATAAATGAGCAACAAAAACAAACAATGGCAATGTATTAATATAAATTATTAAATAAATATCAATATTCTTATATTCAATCTAAACGGTCAAGTGCTAAAATGAGGACCGCAGGGCTAGTCGGTGTCAATGTGAAGCTTGTGCTGCGTACCTTACAAACAGTACCTAAGTCTGCAGCTGATTTTTTAGGAAAAATTGGTTGCTACGCGCGTTTTCCAAAAATGTTTCCGATGTTTCCTTTCCCGCGCGTGGCGGGGGGGGCGGCGCGGTGTCTTGTCCCGTCCCTGTCCTGGGTGGGGCTTTAGAGTGACAGCCCTTTCTGTATCGCTTACACACGTTTGCTACCCAAGTACCCAAAAATGTAATTTACAGTATGTATGTACACCGGCTGTAAGTACATACGAAAACGAATCCATCCTCAACATGAAACTATAACGAGTGTTTGTGACCGGCCGGCCACATTTAACCGATCCACCAAATTAGGCCGGCATAAGTCTCGCAGGCTAAGTTAAGCCGAAATGACACTCCAGACTTGAATGGATGTTTTGTCTGAAATTTCTGCCGAGCTGGGGGCGGCCGGCGGCTTACGCACAATGACCACTGATAACGAACAAATCACAAAAACGACTGAGAATTAGCCAAAACATTAGTTATCTGTTCATTAACGTTTGGTATATGAGCTATAGGTTGTACAGGAAGGGGCTCCGGTTTGGGGGTCATTTGAGGGGGCGGCAGGTCACGGGGGGTGGGCCCGAAATTAGAGCCACACAGCGTTCGCCCCAAATCCACTTTTCTCGCTTGCTGAGGGTTGGTGGCGAAATAATGGTCCATTCGTTGTTTTAGTGCGACGTGTGGCAATGGTCTGAAAATAGAAGTCTAGTTTAAAATAGATCCATACTTACAGCCCACAAAATGACAATAAAGGAACACCACTAATAGGCTGTGCATAAAATCAGCTTGTGGGGTAGTTTCTTCGCAAATTTTTCCCGCTGACGAGCACACTCCGGGGGGAGGGCAGTCGATGGTCCGGGGGTTGCTACGCGAATTTTACGACAATTTTGCCAAATTAGGGGGATGATAGCCCGCTTCTGGTGAGGAAGCGGACCTGTCGGGGGGGCATACATGTAGTTGGGGGGGATGGGGGGGAAGACCCCCAAAATGCGGTCCTGGGGGAGGGAGGGGGGGTCCCGCCAGGGGGAAGAGAGGGGGGAGGGTCCCAGCAAGAGTAAAATTTTGGCCAAAAGTTGAAAAAATCGGCAATTTTTAGTGAAATTTAAGCGATTTTTACCAAGATTTTCGCCAAAAATTGTCAAAATCGGTGTTTTTTGGTCAAAAAAGGTAAAAATTGCGTCAATTTATGGAGGGAGGGGGATCAAAAATGAGTTGACGCAGGGGAGGGGGGGTCCCACCAGAGGGGGGAGGGGTACCCAAAATTTTGGTGCTGCTACATGTATGCGGGGGGGGGGTGTGAAGTCGCCTCTGGGTGCTGTGTTGGGGGTGAATCGACCACCCACGCCCATATGTGCTGACAAGGCATATACCACTATCAGTATAAATCGACCCTACATACATACGTCTACGGTCCAGCCTACACTACACCCTTGTTACTAATCAAAATCATACCTACTTGTCAAATCATTTGTACGCAACCTACTATGTATGTATCCTATTGGTTTTTAAAAAGGCTCAATTCCAGCTAGCTAGAAATATGAAACACAAAATAAGAATTACGTAAAGGTCTATCAGAAAAAATTCATTTTCCAGAAATAAGAAATAGCAAAGTCGAAATGAACTTTTCAATTCAGGAATAAGAAATTTTGATGCGGAAGTAACAGTTTTCGTCCTCATATCTACTTAATCTACTTAAGAGACGCCATTCTCGGCACCACCCAATATCTTGAACCCGTTACATGTATGATACGCATGTATGTATGGGAAGCATGGATGTGCAGGTATCCAGCTCACCGATTGTCATCCGTAAACTCGACCCCCGTGAACGGATCCAACGGTGGCCGACCCAAACTTTCACAATTCTGCAGCCATTTTTCCAAAGTAGTCCGATCTATCGTTTTCCCACACGGCAGCAAAATCGGCAATACCATAACCTGTTGAGTGATGACGTCTATAAACTCTTCAGGTAGTTCAAAATCAGGGGACGGGTGGTCACGTGATGTCGATGGTGGGTCATTTTTTTGACCAATCGGCAGCTTAGACTCTACAGTAGGAGATTCTGGAATGGCAAAATTGGCTGACCCGTAAATTCGCAAAAATTTCAAACCAGGCACACCACGACTATTCACGATTTTGACTGTCAAACAGCGAATATTGGTCAAATACGAAGGGGGACAAGCGAAATCGCCAAAATGCAGCCAATCAGAACTAAGCTCGCAGGATCTGTCACAGTTTCGGCCAATGCAAATTCTAGAAGCAGTCACGTGGTTTTGCAGATCGCATTTCACAATTTTCTGCATTATATCATCGTAACTTTCCGATCCAGTATAAACGTCGAACATTACAACGCGTTGGGAGCCTACCGTAATCCCTAGCTGTAGATACTGTAGATCACAAGGTCCCTTAAACTGTAGTTTCACCAGAATAGGCGGACGAACGTAGTGTTCGGCCAAAAAACAACAG
Source organism: Trissonchulus sp. WLG1_4 (assembly GCA_030248245.1). Lineage (NCBI taxonomy): Eukaryota > Metazoa > Nematoda > Enoplea > Enoplida > Ironidae > Trissonchulus > Trissonchulus sp. WLG1_4. The sequence continues at coordinate 2,000 of JASANF010010024.1, read as the reverse complement.
GGGGCGGAGCTTAGACTGGGAGCTGTCATCTGATTGGCTGCTGGATCAGCCAATAAGCTGTCGACTGGATGGGAATCTTGGGACACGTGACTGCAATCAATGGATACCACATGAGCGGTTGTGCAGAGGTTAATGGGGGCGGACATACAGAAGAATGAAGCCTGAAATATGAATTGACTTGAAATTATTAATATAATTTATTAATACACATACAAAAGAAGTAAAATAAGTCTGGCTCGTCAGTAGAACTGCGAAAATCATTGCAACAAACTCTTGTATTCAAACCAAAAGTTTTGGTTCCGCAATTTGTATTCTACTAAACTTGTAAAACTAAAGGTCAATTCATACTTCCAGCACCGAAAAATACGGAAAATTACGCTAGCAGTTATGGATGATCATAACTTTGCCCGCTGAACGCATACATATAGGTATAAACATTTGTGTGGCCTCTCCGGCCAAATTTTGGGGACCCTCCCCCCTGAACAACCAAAAATACCCCAATTTGGCAAAATTTCGTTAAACTGACGCAAAAAAGTGCAATTTTACCAATTTTCGCAGACCCTCCATCCCCAGTCCCGCGATTTCGGGGGAAGGGTTGTATATACCTCATACATGTATGGCTGAACGGACAAACGGCAGCTAGTATTAGTCGACCCAATCTCAGTCCAAAATCCAGACAAATAGCCCACCGTAGTCCTAACCATGAGATCAAAGATTAAAAAAACGTAAAAATAGGAGATAAATGCTTTCACAAAGACTTTAATAATTAAAAAAGCACTAATTAATCAAGTGTTTGTCAATATTATTTGCCGAAATTTGAGTGACATTTTATTTTTTTATAAATTCAGACATGCCATAACCAAATTTGTTTGCATAAGATTAAGTTGACATCTACGCGGCTTCGTGTTGGCTCAGTTTCAGTCTGAATTTTGTCTTGCCTTTAAATAATATATATATATATATATATATATATATATATATATATATATATATATATATATATATATATATATATATATATATATATATATATATATATATATATATATATATATATATATATATATATATATATATATATATATATAAATATATATATATATATATATATGTGTGTGTGTGCGAGCGGAACCTTTTTGAACCAAGGAGCCTAATTTCAGGTAGAAAAAGAATCTTATTCAAAAATAGATTTACCTAAATAGACATATTTTTTAGCAGTAAAGTTTTTTATACAAATTTGTGGCATAAAAAGTGTACACAACTTTAAAAAAGTGTTGAGTGAAATAGAAAACTGATATAGAAAACGAGACTTTTTTGTTCAACAGAATGAAGTTTCGTGGTGTCACAGCCCTAATGAACACATCAATATAAATTGTCATTTTTGAGAAAAAATTACTCTGTTAGGTTTCGTCAGTCTCAACCCAAACTCAATGCGTGGATTTCACGAAAGGAGTTTGTCTAAACCATGTATTTCCGTACGTTTTCATATGATTTACACATAATTTTATTACTACATACGGCCGATTGTATGTAACTTATTCTCCAGCTTCCAGAATAGTTATTTTTGAGGTTTTATTTTCGAACTTTTCCACTGCACCATTAGGGAATAGCTCAAGAATAATTATTCTCGAGAATAGCTGGAGAATAACTCATTCTCCAGCTGTCCAATAAAAATGTGGCTACATCATTGTTATCCAATCAGAGCCAAGCAGACAGCCAATTTAACTCGAGAATAAGCCAACATAAGCCCCGCCTACAGATTCGTTGTGAGAGCAGATTTGTTTCTCGTCTACTCACCGAATCTACGTCGACTTGAGCACAGTCAGTAACCTGATGGCGAACGAAACTCAAATGCTAGCATTTTTAAACTTCGTTGTTTTGTTATTTTTACTCTAAATAAATAATATATACATTATATATATATATATAAGCTAAATAAACATGAAAATAATGCCAAGAACATAGAGATAGGAAACTGAACGAAGTAGGATACAAAATAA